>PVKS010012559.1:5927-53468 GCA_004027875.1 Aplodontia rufa
AGCTTTTGTACTGCCAAGGAAACAATCAAAAGAGTCAAGAGGTTTCCTACAGAAATGGAGAGTATCATGGACTATGATTCCTCAGACAAGGGTCTCATATCCAGAATCTATAAAATACTCAAAAATGTCAGCTACAAAAACACCAACAGCCCAATTGATAAATGGGCCAAAGAGCTAAATAGAGACTTCTCACCAGAGGGCATTGAGCAAGCCAATGAATACATGAGAAAGTGCTCTAAATCTCTAGTAATCAGAGAAATGCAAATGAAAACTACATTAAGATATCACCTTACACCAGTCAGAATGGCAAAGATGAAGAAAATAAGCAACAATAGATGCCGGAGGGGCTGTGGAGAGATAGGCACACTAACACACTGTTGGTGGAGCTGTAGACTGGTACAGCCCCTCTGGAAAGCAGTATGGAGAATCCTTAAAAAATTAAGGATGAGTCCACCATATGACCCTGCTATTCCACTCCTGGGTATCTTTCCAGGGGACTTAGAATCAGCACATTACAGTGACACAGCAATATCGATGTTCATAGCAGCACAATTTACTATTGATAGGCTATGGAAACAACCCCGATGTCCCACACTGGAAGAATGGATCCAAAAACTGTGGTACATTTATACCATGGAATATTACACAGCAATTAGAAACAATGATATTGCAGCCTTCGAAGGTAAATGGATGGCTATGGAAGAGATCATGTTGAGTAAAATCAGCTTAACCCAGAGATCTAAGGGTTGACTGTCTCCACTCATCTGTGGAGGTGGGGTCTAGACCCTGGACAATGAGAAAGTTGGTCTAGTAACATGAGTTAAATCCAGATAAGATGTAATGCTTTACAATCTAATACTTTTTTTAGAGTTATAATGGGAAGGGGAAGGGAGGGATAAGGAAGGGTAATTGGGGGGGGGCACTCCTGGGGATAATTGCAATATACAGAATATATACACATTTTATATACATTTTATATTATTTTGTTAAAATCTTGTAAGGTTGTTCAAAAATAAAAAAATTTAAAAAAATGGTCTTGGGATGTAGCTCAGTGGGTAAGCAGTCCTGGATTCAATTCCTGGTACCCAAAATATAAATAACCAAATAAAATAAATATAAAGAAGCAGTAGAAGTTTTTTTTAAATAAGTATTTTTCCAGAACTATTTGTAGAAAAGATTCTTCATTTCCCCACATTAAACTTCCTTTTAGCATCAAGTCAAAAGTCTATTGATTGTATATCTGTTGACCATATATATATATATGACTCAATTCTTAGATTTTATATTTTGTACTATCAATATCATACCATCTTGATTCTTTTTTTCTGATAGTGTGAGTGCTTCAGTGTTTTTTTTTAATATTTTGGTGATGACTACTTATAATCCCAGGGATTCAGGAGGGTGAAGCAGGATGATCACAAGTTCCAAGCCAGTGTCAGCAATTTAGGGAGGCCCTAAGCAACTTAGTGAGATCCTGTCTCAAAATTTAAAACAAAAACAACAACAAAAGAAAAAAAATAGGAGGATCCTTCTGGGTTCAGTTCCCAGTACCAAAATAAATAAATAAAGTTTTGCTTATTTTCAGTTTTTTGCATTTTCATATAAATTTCAGGAATAATATGTCAGTGCTAATAATTTAATCCTTTTTTGTCACTGTTCGTAATGAGATTAAAATTATATATCAATTTGACTGAAATGGCTTAGTGAGTTTTCCAGTTCATGAATATGGTATACTTATTTACTTATGTATTTTAAAATTTCTCTTGTACAGAATACTCTTTCCCATTTCATGAAAGTTTTTCCGTGTTTATTGTAATGAAAAGTCATCCAGCTAACACTACCTAATTAATTCCTCTCTTACAAGTTTGTTTGGAGAAATGAATTCTTCATAGTTAGTACACTGAAAAAAGAAGTTTTATATATGTAGCTCTCTAGAGATGACCCAGCTCCTGTACTACCACCACCATAGATACCAGTTACATTTTTCCTTTAATTTAACGTTACTTGATATCCTTTCAAATATTACTTTAAGTAAACTATTCCTTATGACCAAGGGATTTCAATGCAACATTGATTGTTATTGAAGATGAATACACTTTGAGTTAATCTTCATTATAATTGCTTTTGAGGCATTCTATATGGGTTCATGTTCAAATATTTACATATAGTATAAATTTGAAATGGTAAAACATTGCTTTTGAGAAACTTTAGAGCAAAGGAAGAGAAGGAAAATATTTTCACAGCATCAGCAGCTTCATGAATTACATAGCAATCATTCATAGTTAGATGTATGACCTGTGGAATCATTTTTCTGTTTTAATATTCTACTCATGTAATATCCCAGAAGTAAGCTGAGAAGCTAATGGTGAATACACAAGAATTTTTATGTATAAATTTTTCTTTCCTCCTAGGAAAAAAATAAATGAATTGGAATTTGAAGGAAGCTTGTTCACATCCAGAAAGAGGTTAGTTAGCCATGTAAGTCAATATCTTTTCTTAAGGTCCTCAACAAATAAGACTGGCTTGGAGAGAGTGAATATACCTTATAGGTACCTTCCTGATGGAAGCTGATTACTTTAGAAACTGTACCCTTCTATAGCACTAGCACATTTTCTAAGTTTATTCAACCAATGTGTACTTTGGAGACTTGAGAACTATCAGTGCTACAAATTCCAGTTTGAACTAGTACAGGTCTACACCTCTCAGTGGCATTTCAGTCACTCTGACCCTCACAGTATCTCCCCTTACAGCAACTTAAATCAATATTTATTCCCAGTGGTAGGTCATACAATCATTTCTGTGTTTTGCAGCTACATTTAGCCGTCATCAAAAGAACATCAGGTGACCCTTGACTCCAACCCATGAAGGGACTGATCTTAATCAAGAAACCAGGTATGACTGTAAATTATTCTGAGAGATTTCAGTGGGGAGAAAAGGGGAATAATACATATAAACACCCAAAGAAATAACTGGAAAATGATAAATACAAATTAACGCATTTTTAAATATGGCATCATAATTACCTAGAATCATTAAGGAATAAGCTATTTCACTCAATATTCCAAAGTGTTGAAATTCACACATTTAGGTGAATTGTAACCTTCTATATGATAATAAACTTTTTAGTATCTGTAAATTTTGATAAAATATATTATTATTCTTCCTTGGGTAGATCTCTATACGCAATATAATAATTTTAGGGAGCACTTTCTTAAAAATTAGGATTATCATCATAAGCAATTATAACACAAGCTAAAACCAATGTCCTCCAAGCATATGTGTGCTTATAAAACCTAAGGGACCATGAACTAAGAAATTAATGAAAGCTGTGGACTTTTACATTAGAGAAATATACACATGTGCAAAAAATATTTCCATGTGTGAATATGCATGCTTGTGTACACACGCACGCACACACACACAAACACACACACAATGACCATAAACAATACTACTACAAGCTCTGGTACACAGAAATTCATGATTCTTTAAAGTCCATGAGGTATCTTCTTAGGGCTCAAAGAACCCATGCTTTTTTTTTTGTAATTTTTTAAAATTAGGTGAATATGGAGTTACAAGTGAGGGGGAATCATTGTCAAACAATCAAAAACAAATGTATATATACATAGTTATCCAAGGCTAATGCCATGTTATGGATGCCCCCCTTAGGTTCCCCATGATTCTATGTTTCCCCCAGAAGAACTCCTGAGTTAAATGGATCTCGTGGAGGACAGAGATCTCCTTCTGAGATGATTTCCCTACATTCCCACCCTCCAGTCTCCTAGATTTCCTTCCTAATCCCTCCCCCACCCTATGCCTCCAAGTATCCTAGGCAATCATCCCCGTCTGCGTAAAAATTCATACAATTCGAGGATATTATTAGCTTAGCCTTCTAACATGCTGTTTCCAAATGTATTCTAGCTTCCACAGATGAGAAAAATCATTTGGCACTTGAGTCTCTGAGATTGGGATACTTCACTTAGCATAATTTTTTCCATCTCCATCCATTTGGGTGCAAAGGCCATAATATCATTTTCTCTAATGGCCGAGTAGTATTCCATTGTATAAATGTACCAAAGTTTTTGAATCCACTCATCCAGTGAGGGGCATCTGGGTTGGTTCCATAGTCTAGCTATAGTAAATTGAGCTGCTATAAACATTGACGAAACCGTATCTCTATAATATGCTGATTCTAACTCTTTTGGGAAAATACCCAGGAGTGGGATAGCTGGGTCATAAGGTGGTTCCATCCTTAATTTTTTGAGGATTCTCCACACTGTTTTCCATAGTGGCTGAACCAGTTTGCAGTCCCACCAGCAGTGTGACAGTGTTCCTCTTTTCCCACAGCCCCTCCAGCATCTGTTGTTAGAACCCATGCTTTAAACAAAAATGTCAACAAGGAGGAAGTGGATTAACAGTTACATCATGCCAGGCATTAACCATGCAGTGTCATATGTAGTACCTCTACCTGTGCTAAGAGGCATGTTCCATCTCCCCCCATGTTTCCAATGGGGAAAGTAAAGATCAGACAAAGTAAGGGAACCTATGGGATAACACAACTAACAAGTGAAGAGGGGAAGACAGATCCTGGGGCCTGAAGTTTTCCCATGTGTCTCTTTTAGGTAGTCTCTTGTCTGATGTCACTTTTCCCAGCAGTGATTATTCCTCCCTCTGTGGGAGTTCAAATGCTATCATTTATTGAGTATCTGTCAGTGACACAGGTGCTCAACTGCAGGTTTTACATGTAAAATCTCATTTCATTTTCTAAGTTGCCATGCACATAAAAGGACATTTTAAACCTCGCTGTACATTACAAATATTGAAATTTAAATTTTGATGTGCTTGTGGTGGTAGGGATCAAACCCAGCACCTTGCACACACCAGGAGATCTCTCTACTACTGATTCTCATCCTAAGCCCATGACGTAAGTTTTAAAAATTTGCCTAAAATGTACAAAAAGTTATAGACCTCAGATTTGAGTCTAAATTGAATTCTAAAGGCTATGGTCTTTCCCTTTCTTCTGTTTCCAACATCCCCCACTATTGTATATGTATTTGTTCTGTAGACTAAAGTACTGAGTTCAGTAGGCTGTGAACAGGGACCTTTGCTTCACAAGAAATATCTATAACATAGGGGCTTACGCCCACCTCTGCAGGGCCTCATTGTCCTTTGCCTGAACTGAAGCTTAATCTATAGAAGGACCTTCTTTCCCTTCTGGCTTAATTACCATAGATGCTTTCTCTTCAAGCAACTGCCTGATCACCCAAAGAAGTCACAAAAGAAACTTTCCACGGATTCCAAAATGACAATGGACAGCAGCAGACCACAACCACTGTGCCACCATGTGTATTTTATGGTTATGAATTTGTACATAGACATACATTGTTCCTAATCAGAGAATGTTGCACGAATGGGTGCTTCATTTTCCCATACAAGGTGGTCTGGGAACACTCAAGTATGACTAAAACTTTTTGTTAACATATGCTTGATTTCGTTAGTACAGTGATGTAAAAGGTGATGGCTTATTCTAGTTACCTAAATCCTGAAATACATCTTTTAGTGCATTATTTTATATGGTTGTCTTGAATATCTACAAGTATATCATCTACAATTTTTGCCCTTAGGTACATTCTCTTGGGGACATTTCAGAGATTATTGAATGAATAGAATTAAACTTATTTTCAATAGTAACATTATCAGTATTAAGTTGGGAGTCAATAATGAAGGTCTAAAAATGAAATTCAGGCCACTGCTTGATTTTGTGAGTGAAGTTTTATTGGAACACAGCTTCACCCATGTGTTTATACTGTCCCTGTCTACTTTCAGGCTACAGTAGCAGAATTGAGCAGTTGCAACATGAACCATCTAACCTGCAAAGTCTGAAATATTTACTGTATGTCCTGACATATTTCTCAATCTCCAAAATGCTTCTTGTGTGTCACTGTGCTAAGCTATTTGCTTAGATCCTAAGCCCTTTGTGACTTTGGTGGGTCTACAGCCACTTTTGCAGTTGTGGTTCCTTCCACCAAAATTATATCAAACATGTTATGGATAAAATTAAATCAAATATGACATTGATAAAAATATGAAGATATGGGGGCTGGAGTAGTGGCTCAGAGGTTATGGTGCTTGCCTGGCATGTGGGAGGACACGGGTTCAACCAGCACCATGTACACAACAAAGTATCAGAGCAACGAAAGCCACATGAAAAACCAAATAAAATTGAATCTCCTCTCTCACTGTCCCTCTTTGCTTTTTTAAAAAATGAAGATATTTCACTTTGTCACTATGGAAACAACTTAAATGACCCTCACTGGATGAATGGATCCAAAAACTGTGGTACATATATACCATGGAGTTTTACTCAGCAATTAGAAACAATGATATTGCAGCCTTTGAAGGTAAATGGATGGCAATGGAAGAAATTATGCTGAGTAAAATCAGCTTATCCCAGAGAACCAAGGGTCGAATATCTTCACTCATCTGTGGAGGCTGGAGCTAGACCCTGGCCATTGAGAAAGGAGGTCTATTATCATGTTTTAAATCCAGATAAGGTGTAATGTCACACAACCTAAGGCATTTGTAGAGATGTTTTGGGAAGGGAGAGAAGGATAAGGGTGGGTAATTGGGGGGTGGCTCTTGGGGGTAAATCTAATTTTCAGAATTTATATATATTATTATATTATTTATATGTATTATATATTATGTATTATATTATTATATTATTTCATTAGAAGCTTGTTTGTTCAACAAATAAATTTCTGAATAAAAAAGTCATTTGATCAAAAAAAATGAAGATACTATATGTAAAGACATTTTTACTTAAAAGTCATTTGTTTCTTCCGATTTTAAAAGAAATTAATATATTTCTGTGGTACCTAAAAGAACCATGGGTACTACAGCCACTGTGGCTAATGGAGAAGTCATCTTCTTTGTACCTTCTCATAATTCTCCTGTATTAGTCAGGGAGCCAGGGTTCTCTAGAGAAACAACCAACAGAAAATAAGTCATCATGCAAGGAGATTTACAGGACTGGCTCACACAAGGGGGGACAGTCCTACGGTGGCCATCTGCAGGTTGCAGAGCCAGAGAACCCAGTCTAGGAAGCTGGAAGCCTCTGGTCAGCCCCAGCCAGGAGCTGAAGGTCGGGAAGTCCCCCAGAGCATCACTGGTATGAGTTTAAGTTTGAAGGCTGAAGAAGCTGAAGCGTTATGTCCACGGTCAAAGCCAACAGCAAACAACGGGGCCCTTCAAGAACAGAGCTCGCATGCACACAGCCCTCCTCCTCCTCCTGCTCTCTCTGTTCAGTTTGGGTTCCCAGCCTCTTGGGATGGTGTCATCCACCTTCAGGGCAGGCCTTTCCTACTCAGTCTGTGACCCACTTACCATTCATCTCCAAGAAACACCCTCAGATGCACCTGGGAAAGAGTGTGTGCCTTACTAATTTCCTGGGGTTTCTTAGTCCAACCAAGGTGACAATCAAAATTAACCATCACACCCCCATTAGCGAGACAAAGGCACCAAATCTCAGAGCATCTTTATCCATGTGTGCAAGCCCATACAGCTAGGAAGGACTCACATCCCAGTCTTGCCTGACTGGGTAAGAAGCAAACTCTAAATCACTTTAACAAACATTCTCTCCACCTTGCTCTGTCCCAGAGGAGTTGGGGGGAGAGTTGGAAAAATTAATCAAGACCCACCAAAAATAGAAAAGTTCTCCCATTGAGGCACTAGGGCTAATTGAGTATCTCCTGGTCCTCATTATTCTTAAATCTAGCAGGCAGTTTAATTAGTGTTTGCAATGCATTTTGAAAAGAAATAGCTATGGATAGGGTTTAATATGTTTATTTCTTGGAATGTTTTCATTCCCTAGAGTCTATGTAGAAGGAATAGAGATAAAATGGCATCCCTTGTCACCCAGTCCTCCCTACATTTCCCCAGTTAAGGAAACATTGAATTTTTACAATTACATCTGTTCGCAAAAATATATGACTTGGCGTTTTCAGTCTCAAAATATATTGAAAAATAATTTAAGCTGCCTTCTGGTGTTATCTAAAACTCGTATATGACATTCCTGGCTGCAGAGAAAGCTCGGGAGGTTGCACAGAAATGAGAGATTTGAAAGATATTGTCCCAAAAGGGAAGGAATAAGTATATTACTTTTTCTTTACAAACACACACCAACCAAGAACTTCTGAAACAGAGAGAAAAAAATCAAAACATCTCTTGGCATGGACGCCTGACATACAATAGCAAGTACAAGGGGACATGTCCCCAGTAGAAAGAGCAGCTGCTCCCTGAGCTCTCAGGCTACAGAGCAGAACCCACTGCCTATATGACATCATCTCAAGGGATTCAGAAAGTTCTTCTGCTCCAAAAACCTCTCTCTGTCCAAACTCCCTTTTATTTTTTGGGAAAGGCTTTGGGTTGATTAGACTGGCACCAGGGAGCATAGGTTCTGAGAGTGTGGGTCAGGAAACAGGTAACTTAGAGGAGAGAATATTTTGAAGCCATGAGACCCAGTGGTACAGGTGCAGAGATCGCTCTTGGAGGCCTCTCTGATAGAACTGTGTGAACATTCAATGACTAGAGCTTCAGAGTTATAAGAGGCGATTGAATGTGATGTGTGTTTGTAGTTATGAGGACATTTGAAAATAAATTTTACCCATGTCACAGTGTTCCCAAGAACCTTACTACAACTAACTGTAGGGAGTTGCCCAAGGATGGTGTTTTCCCCAGGCTGACATATTATCACTTCCTTACACTAGGATACAGACATGTCCATCATTACCTTGAGTTTTAAAACATTTCAGAGGCTCCACCACAGACCTACAGAAATGCATTTTCCACTAGGATACAGGCATGTCCATCATTACCTTGAGTTTTAAAACATTTCAGAGGCTCCACCACAGACCTACAGAAATTGAACATGCATTTTCTCTGGTTCCCCAGTGGTTATTCCACACACTAGAGTTTGAGAAGCACTAAGAATGTGTTTGAACAAATGACTTGCTAAGAGGTGGGTGGGTGATTTCCTGCAGCGGATTTTGAATAATTTTTTTTTAAGAGATAGGGACAGTGAGAGAGACAGAGAAAGAGAGAAACAACTTTATTTAGTTTTTCACATGGCCTTCGTTGCTCCAACACTTAGTTGTGTACGTGGTGCTGGGGTTTGAACCCGGGTCCTCATGCTTGCCAGGCAAGCGCCGAAACCACTGAGCCACCGCTCCAGCCCCTGCAGCAGATTTTGGAAGGAGCAATCCACAATGCCTTTAGTAAACATGCACACCTCTCTCTGGGTGTGCCACAGTGGATGAGTGTTAAATAATATCCACTTTATTCTGAGGTTGCAGCTGAGACACTTAGAGAGTTAGCTTCAAACACAGCTCAACAAATCTGAAGTGTGCAGAATGACCTTACCCCATGTGGTATTCCAGTTTGAATACAGAAAAAAAATTGCTTTAATTAATGTTGGAGAGAGGGAATTGTTGGGAGTTTTGACTTAAAAAGAAAATCAATAGTAATACAAAAGCCTTTCAATTATTTAGGGGTTGAAATACCTTTGCTACACTCTGCCCATTCCCGAAATGTCATTACATTATTTGACAAACAGTAAACGGAACATTCATGAACTGTGGTATGTTGTACAAGCTGTAGTTGTTCAGGGGGAAAAGACAGCTTGAGGAGGAAGTTAAACCTCTGTTTTGAGGTTGTGTCTAGAAAAAAGAGATCTGTTGAATCTAGCACCCTTTCTTGTGATTGCTTGGATTTAATCAAGAATCTTTAACATTTCTACAGAAAAACCAAGTCCTTGCATTTCTTTATAGCTATTCTCAAAATATATAAGAAACGATGGCTAAGAATATGAACTCAAATCTATATTCTTCTACATCTTAGTGGTGTGATTGGTGGGCACGCTATGATATCTCTCTTAACCTCAGCTTCCTGATCTGTAACACAGATATCACAGTAGAAGCGATTTCATGGGATTGTTTTGAGTTTTAATTAAGACAGAGCATAGGAAGTGTTTGCACAACACTCGGCACACTGTCAATTTATCTAAAATTACCTTTTATCCGCAGCAGCAGATTTATTGCCCCCATTGTGACCGAAGTTAGAGAAATTTGTGTGCTTTGGGGATTAGGAGAAAAAGGATCTGTTCATTTCTTACTCGCTGCTCCCTCTAGGTGTGTACTATGCATCAATAAATACCACACTGACCTCAATGCAAACCATACTATCTCTATGCTAATTCATCCAAGGAAATGGACATCTCAGGTTACAAAAATAAAAATGAAAATTGTGTTTCAAAGCCTAATTGCCAAAGACCATTATTATAAATTCATCCATTGCTGTAAAGCCAAGAACTCTCTGCTCCCTAAAGAGGACTTCTTTGGACAGTCAATACGTTTTCGTTGCATCTGTTAATACGCATTTTGTCTGATGTTTCCCAGAGCTTCACTTTCTTCCAAGGTGTCATAACAATCTTCCCAAGTATAGGGAGGTATTTGAAAGGAGAGAGATCAAGATCATTTCAAGATGAACTTTTATCAAGAATAGCAAACTCTTGATAAATCAGAATATATTCCAATTTCATATTAATCATAGTATCTATTCTTCACAAACAAATTCATATTGCACAAGACTACATTATAGCCTTCTTTCCTTTGGAAATGTTACTTGCCAAAGAAAATGTCCATATTCTAAATACTTGTGTTTAATTCATAAGATATTAGGTTCCTCATTATTATCTCTATTACCAGCCACTCAGAGTCTACTTAATCTTTATTTACACATAATTCCAACAGCTTTGGTATTCTGATTTCTAGAACAAAAGAAACCAAAACTTCATCTACCCTCCCCCAAATCACTAGACTTGTTTCCTTTGGGTCTTCATTTCTAGAAGAGCAAAATAAGAATGGTTAAATTTAACTCATTGAAGTCCCAATTTTTAAATTTTATGAGTATTTCAACAAAATTGATATAGCTGCATTAAAATATGTTGGAAATCATAATCCAGGGCTTATAGCTTCAACATATATATCCTTATATATATACAGAAGCACAAATTTCTCATATATATATAAGTATATATATTCTTAAATGCTCTAGTCATCTATTTCTCAAAATAATAAACTCTACAAATATAATATGTATGTCCTTAATTACCATGAGGGGTATATTTGTTACTTAATTTAAATTTATAGAGGTGTCCCCCATTTGGGATGACAGCACTTAATGGGTTAAACAAAGTTTTTTTCTCTTTTAGTTCTAAAGTTATGTATTGCCCATTTCAGTAAAGTAGCACCTTCTGTATGGTCAGGAATCAGAAGCCAGGAGACAACATGAAAATAAATTATATATATGTATACACACACACACACACACACACACACACACATACATACATACATACACATACATAAATATACATATTCTAAGTTAATTTTGAAATATTCTTCAATTGTTGAAGAAAAATAAAACCCAGAGGTTTGATTCTTAGAAACAGAAAATTTCAGAATTAGCTTATTTCTATCTGCATTTGTTTGTAGTGTCCCAGTCTCTGGGACCACAAAAGTCAAGATCACATTTGAGTATGGGGAATAACACAGAACATTCATTTTCCTCTCCTTACCCCTCCTCCTACCCCATTTCTCTTACCCTTTATGTCAAGCATTATATGATCAAAAAAAATTTTTTTAAAGAGAGAAGGACAGTGAGAGAGAGAGAGAGAATCAATTTTTATTGAATTTTTCACATGGCTTTCGTTGCTCTGATACTTCATCTTATATGTGGGTGCTGGGGTTTGAACCTGTGTACTTGGGCATGCCAGGCAAGCGCCATAACCTCCAAGCCACCACTCCAGCCCCATTATATGATCAAATTCGACCACAAAAAAATGTGGTGCTATTCTTTAACAAACAGTTTGTCAGATATTTCTTCCTTCACCCAAAGTCTTCCTCCCTATGACCCCGACATGTAAAACTTGCCAAACACACAGAGGCTATTTATCCATGGAGCAAAGACAGAGAGGTCCACTTAACCCACCGCAAATGATACTTTCAGGAGAAGAAAGCTAAATGAGCAAGAGTGAGATTCTAGTCCATGTCTCCCTCCCTCTTAGGAGAACCCCAAGGGCATAAGGCTGTGTGAGTGAATTCCAATACAGGTGATTTGAGATTTAATTATTTGAAATGAGATTATGAGAATTAGCTCCTGAGTAGTCTCTCTCTTTAGTGGTAAGCAAAAGGTTAAAAAAAAAAGAGTGAAAATGCTCAGTCAAAATGGATTTCTCAACAGTATCTTACATATGGAAAGAATTTGTAGAACAAGGGTTATTTTTTCTCCAAGAAAATTGGATTCCACTATAGCTGTTTTAATATAGAATTCAACTTGTTTTATTTTAACCAATAGTTTAACATATTATTAAATGTAGTCTCATTTCACAGTAAATTTTCCTCAGTTTCTTTCTCCCCAAATTTCTGGTAATGCTCTCCTGTTACAGAAACTCCTTTGAAAACTGTATGTTCATTGACATTTGTTAACTAGATAGGAAAAACCAGACATGTCAAATAGCTTCCTCATACATAATTTCCTATGCATTGAAAACAGTGCTTTTGATAACGCAATGCACACCTTATGCCACATAAGCAGCAATTTTTATGAACATCTTGGAATTAGCATTGTAAAGGGGAAGAAGAATAGTTATATAAAATGAAAAATATATAAATTGGGTGGGGTGGCACATACCTGTCATCCAAGCAACATCAGAGGCTAAGGCAGGAGGATTGAAAGTTCGAGGCCAGCCTCAGGTAAACTTAGTGGGGCCCTAAGTCACGTTCTCAAAATAAAAAAAATAAATAAAAAAAGCTGGGGATATAGCTCAGCAGCAAAGCATCCCTGGGTTCAATTTCCAGTATCAAACCAAAAAAAAAAAACCAAAAAAAAAAAAAAAAAAACAAAAAAAAAAAAAAAAAAACCAAAGAAGCAAAAACAAATTTGAAAAGTGTAGGTGTACGTGAAGCTCATTCGGAGAGGTACTCACAGATTCAGTAAAAGTCTACTAGAAAAGAAAAACAAACTATTTTGTATTTCCCTAGAACTCTTCCCCTATGAAATCATCTGAATAAAGAAACTATATGTCTTTCTTCCTACCTATCTGTAAATACTCACACACTTCATTAATCTCTTTCTTTCTGTGACCAAATCATTTTGGGAAACACTACATACTCTGTGAAGTTCTTAGAGAAGGACAAGAATAGCCATCTGCTCAAGGCTCCAAGAAGCCAGTAACTTCATTCCAGCATTTTGAAAATTTTTTTCACTAAGAAACTCCTTTAACATTCTGTACAGCGCAGGATGTCTTAGTTCCCTAATTTGGGGGGCTCAGGCATCTGAGAGTGAGCCATCCCTGAGCTTAACCATTTCAGGCTATGGAATGAATAGGCCCAGAGATAATCAACCCTAGAATGTCTGTCACTCACTCCTTCCTTCACCCACTCACTCAGCATCAGCATGGACAGAATTAAATCATCCCCTTCAGAAAACACCAACAGCTCTGTCTGCAGGATGCGTTATTGGGACTATACCTATTACTTTTCCCATTCTTCAAAGTCCTGATCAAACTCATTTATTTCATGAATTCTCTTGCAATGCCTTTTATCCAATGGCTCTTTCTCATCTTTGAACTCCAAATACATTTAACATACACACAATTAGGGTAATGATTTCTAAATCTTTTAATATTTCTAGATCTTGATTTGCTGCCTACATTTTTAAGCTCTTAAAAGCCAAGGTCTATATTTCAAATATCTCAGGCTCACAGATGTAATGAGGTCTTGGCCCAATAAATCATTGTTTGCTTGACGTGTGCAGCAACACTGGGCTCTCTGGTCTTAGAAATTACATCATCCTAGATGGCCCACAGCTGAGGGTAGTTGCCACCCTCCTTGAAAAGCAGCAATCAATACTGCATTTCCTAGACTGTATTTATAAACAGGAAATTAACTGCCTTCCCTCATTGTTCTAATTGACCTTCAGCTCAAGTTTGAAAAGAAAGACCTCAGCCAAACAAGAGACTTTATTGATGGTATCAATCCATTAGTGGTGGCTTTGGTTTCCTTCTAATGGTGCCACACACAATAAAAAAGCACATTTCAAAAGTCTAGGTTGGAGGCAGGGGTCATTCTCTGAAAAAGATTTCCCTGTAAATGAGCAGGAAACTTCCCTGCCTTACTTAACTCTGGCTTGAATTCGAACCTCTAGGGAATACGGATAGTCTATCCCAGGCAGCTGGAAGCGGGAAAACACATCCAAGCATATGCATGTTGTCAGTTGAACCTAGGACTTTCTAGATCACCTTAGATAATCCTTTAAAATTTCCTCATTCAAGAATGTTGAGTCCAAATGCTAATTGGCCTAACTTCCAATGCGGTGATGGTATGTTGAATGTATTATATGCACTTCTTTAAATGGCCAAGCATTCAGAGTTAACAAGCGCTTGCCAAGTTTTCTCCTGAACATTGACGCTGTGTTCTAAAGAGAGCATATAAATCAGGAAAAGTAGAGAGAAGATTCCTAAGTTCTTCCTCTGTAAATGGTGGTCACTGAGCCGGAGAGTTTCTAGGGCCCAGGGAAACAAAACAATTCCTCCAGGAACGCACAGGCAAAAGGAGGTAGTAGCAGCCACCTTTCTTTGCTCTTTGTTAAATTAAAAGACTATGTTTTTAAACAAATTAAGTTATCTTCATGCACATAAAAATTTGAGAAGCACTGTTGCAATGAATTAGCTGGGCTAGGGGAGTCAAACAGACCAACTTTCTAGCTAGACTACAGTCCCTGTGCTAGAACACAGGACATGTCATGCAAGTATCTGCCTACCTCACCTCTGTATGTTGTAGCCATGGGGAGGTAAAAGACATTGAGCTTTAGGGTGTTTTTTCCACGTAGTATCCACATAATTTTTTACTTAACAAAGTAGAGGACAGAAGGAAGGGGGAAATAAAAAGAGAAAGACAGAAGGGAAAGAAAAAGGGCAAATAAGTCGCATTTTATTAAGAATGCTGAGACTCAGCTGATTTTACATTTTTCCCGATTTTGGCATCCAATCCACAGGGAGAGAGAGAAGGAGAGGGAAATGAAAAGTCCCAGGGAGTGAGAATGATCAAACTCTGTTACATGCTTGTACAAAAAGGGTGTCACAAATCCCACTATGGAGTATAATTAAATGCACAATTAAAAGATCCATAAAGACCAGATCAGGAATTTTTAAAGAAATGAATATTGCTTGTCTGGGGGTTGACAATTTCTAGAGTTTGTGAATATGCTAATGACATGATTCTTAAAAACAAGGCCCTTGGAAATATTAGTCAGGACATCATTTATGAATTTGTAATTATGTTCATATTATTTGAGCTAGAAATTCTACTTACAGACCAAGATATTTCGGCTTAATGGGAATTATTTGAATTTTTTTAAGGTGCTAAGGTCTCACCCATTCAAGGCAAGTGTACATCCAGCCCCTAAGAGAACACTGAACACTGTTTTAAGTTAGGAGTATTTCAAGCTGGAGTGAACAATATTGAAATAACAGTTCAGTAAGTCATGACAAACTTGTTGTAACTGTTTACAAATGTGAGTTAGATTTACATGTTTTGATACAAAATAATTTTTAAGATGATTGCAAAATAAACAAATGCAAGGTATAAAGAATCACCCCAACTTTTATGCTATCTGCTGAATGGGCACCATAAGATAATCTCAATATGTATTAAAGGGCATTATTTTAGTCTTCATGATTCAAGTGAAAAGACTAAAAACAATGACAATTACAACACTACCTTTAGTCTCTCATAACGCCATGCTGGAATTGCCATCTTTCCAATGGATTTCAAGTTTGGTGGGCAAGGAAGACACTGAAGTCTACTGAAAGCCTACCATGTCCTAGCCAGTAGTTTAAACACTCTGCAAAGGCTCTCCCACACAGAACCGAGGAGACCTAGGAGGTTGAATTACCACTCTCCCCACTTCAACAGTGATGATTATAATGGCTGAGCTCTTTGTAAACAACTGTTTATTTTAAAATAAATTACATTATAATCATCTACATGAAAATATGTCTTCTTGCATTTTACAAATAAAAATGAGAGGTCTAGAGATGCTAACCAAGGTTCCTAAAGCCACTAAGCTGGGTTGCAGAAGATACTGGACTAGCTCTAGGGATCTCCCCAACTCATCACTTGCACATAGACACCTACCCCATATGAGAGAACCAGGGTACATCTGCTTGGTGGCCTGCTAGCTTCCAAGTCTCTAACAGGCATCACTCCTAACCAACTGTAAAATGGGGCCTGAGGGACATTCACAGCTTCCCAAGCTCGCTCAACCGAAGAATGGGAAAAAAATACTCCATATTTAATCTTCTGATGTTTCCCTGCATACCCTTGTCTCAGGCACCACGAGGATGGGGGCTTGGAGAAAAGAAAGACATGACAAAGATTGGAATTTTATTTCACTTTTGTATTTTCCTTAGCATGAGTCAAAACAATGGCAAAATTTCATTTACTTAATAAAGACCCTGAAATATCTGAAGCCCCCAGACAGGGAGGGATGTGATATTGATGTATTTTCGATGGATGCGTGAAATATTTACCATTTGGTCTTTATTTTGGGGGAGTGGCATGTTCATTTTGACAACAATCATACAATCATGGAATTTAATTTATTCTATTTCAGTCCCCAGTGCTTTCTCTTTCCCTTCTGCCTTCCCTCTATCTGTCCTCCTCCCCCCACTCTATTGCCCTTCCTTTCACTCGCTTTGTTTTGATTTATGTCTTGTCTTTTTTTTTTTTAAAGAGAGAGAGACAGTGAGAGAGAGAAAGAGAGAATCAATTTTATTTAATTTTTCATGTGGTTTTCATTGCTCCCAGACTTCGTTGAGTACATGGTGCTGGGGTTTGAACTCAGGTCCTTGCACCTGCCAGGCAAGCGCCATAACCACTGAGCCACCGCTCCAGCCCCATGTCTTGTCTTTTTATTGAAATGATTTCTGGTTTGAACATTAAACTTCTGGAAGCTGGAAAAGTTGTAGAATAAATTAATATTACCTATGAAAAACTATTACATATTCAATAAATGAATATCAAGTCAGCCTTTTATATATGCTAGAAATTATTTGAAGGGATCAAAGGTCTAGCAAGATTCACCAACACGAAGAAACAAAGCAGGCTGTTTTATAGACTATTTTCAGAAGCATTTGCATTATTAAAGAAAAATCAGGTATCCCCGAGGAAATCTTTACCATTTTGAAAAAATTCACCTTCTGAATGGAGTATAATGAACACAGATTTTCACACTTGGGCAAGCAAATAAGGAAGTTAGCATAACAAATGTGTATTTAGTCTGTGTTCCAGTAAAATGTAGATTAACTGAACCATGCTGAAACCTAGAAACTGAAAATATTTCCTGAGGCAAAGGCTCCAATCATGACATGTGCACTGAGATCCAAATTACTTTTGGATTAATGTAACTTTTTATTAAAGTATAAAAACTAACATTTTTGTCTATACCCTAACCAACAAAGCAAATGTAATTACTAAATGTGTTTTAATTTCAAATCTGAATCAATGAATGAAATTTACCAGGCATATTATTTTCTGAGGTGCCATAACAAAGGACCTGCAATGTGGGGTGTCTTCAAAAGAGGTCAGAAATGAAGGTGTCCAAAGAACCATGAGAATTCTGATAGCTGTGGGAAAGAAATCTTCTTTGTGTCTTCCACCTTCTGGTTACCCCAGGAGTTTTTATTTTGTCTTCACAATTTATTCCCCAGTTTATTTCTTTTCCTTTCAAACTTCACTATGAGCAATAAGGAGACATGAAGTTGCACCTTCTAATCTTTGCCTGGAAATTGCTTCCTAAATATTCAAGATCATAGTTTAAAATTTTTACATTCCCCAATAGCAGAACGTAACTTAGTTTAGTTCTCCGCCACTTTATGACAAGGATCATCTTCACTCCAGCATCCAGTAACTTGCTCTGAGTCTCTAGACTTATTCACCCAATCACATGCCTAGTAACATCCGTTCACCACCACATATGTGTTCTCTAAGATGACAGCTTTCCCTGTGGCTCTCCTGTCTTCTTTCTGAGCCTTTGCCAAAGCTGCCTTGAACATTCATATTTTCTCTAACAATCTCCTGAAAGCAAGCCAGACTTTTCCTACCAAGTGTGACAAACTCTTCCAGTCTCTACCCATTACCCAATTTTAAAGTTACTTCCACATTCTTGGATATTGGTTACAACAGCTCCCCATTTCCTGGTACCAAAATCAGTGTTGGTTTGCTTGGTCCATCAAAACATATTACGATCTGGGTATTTAAAATCAATGGAAATTTATTCTTACAGTTCTCAAGGTAAGAGTCTGAGATGCACTGTGAGCAGGGTCATGCTTCCTCTGAGTCTGAGTAGAACACCTCCTTGCTTCCTGCCGGCTTTCCACCTGTCTTTGCATCAGGTCAATGTCTGTCTCTACTGCAACATGGCATGCTCCCCATGTGTCTTCTGCACGTAGCATTTTTCTCTCCTTACAGTGGCAGCAGTTATATTGGATTGCCACCCGCTCCCCATGACCTCATCTTAACTTGATTACATATGCTAAGATCCTATTTCCAAATGAAGTTACATTCTAGCTACTGGGAATTAAGAATTTGATATATCTTTATGTGGGATGCAATTTAACCCTAATAACAAATACACCAAGCATTAATTTATTGTCTCTCAAGTTCAAGATCACCCTTCCATGTATACTTTTTAATTATGATCAGAATTTCTTTAACACCCTGTCTTTACAGTTAAAGATGAGACTGAGCAGCTTGATGTTGGCAGGACCCTGTAGGCAGGAGGAGCTCTCGTGCTGGTTTTGCATTCTGGGTGTAAGGACTTCCGGAGGAACTGTGAGCTAGCTGGCCACATGCCCAGAGCACAACATCCCTTTTCCTGGCCTGATTAACTTTTCAGCAGCTTCCTTAGCAGCTCATCTCCAAGTCCACATCTCCTGCCCTCACAGCCTAGTTTTCCTAAGACCACCCTCAGCTCACCTGTAGCTAGAAAGTGTCTCCTCTCTTGCCACAACCCTACTACTTTCTCTGAAGTACTTGCTCACCTATACCCCAGGATCTCATCTCTGTATATCCCACCACCAGGGGCTCACTGCCTATATCTCATCTGCACTTCAGAGGTTACTTAGTACTTGACACATAACCACAGACCAGCTCCAAGCAGGACAGAGAAGGAATCACTTTTGCTCTCCAATGAACTAAGTGACACCTTCCTTCCTCAACAAAGTCTGAACTCTAACCTTGGGGGAAAGGCCCCCCTTTTCAAATTCAGCCTTACTTAGATGTTCTCTCTCAGTCCTGGAGTACAATTTGGTTTCTTTATGTTGTATAGTTTTTTTTTTTTTTTACCAGAATTTAATAGCTGTTTACACTAAGCTTCCCTCCTTTAATTTGCCGGATAGTTTAACCTCATCATTAAATGCACACTGACAACGAACTTTTACATGGACTTCTTGTATCTAAGACACCATGCACATACAGAGTGGTATAAGGATATCTTGGAGTTGGGGAGCAAAATAGAAAATCTTATATGCAGTGCCCCCCAAAGATAGAGGATCCTATTATTTTAAAATAATTTTCAGGATGGTTTATATATAGTCATGTACTTCTTTTTTTAAATATGCAAATTTTGACAGTTAGATACACCTGCAAAACCACCACAGCAACTCAGATCAAGGATACTTCCATTTCCAATAGATTCTTCATGACTCTGATCTCTTCTATTACCTTTGGCCCCAGGCAAGACCTGATTTGCTTTTTCTCCCAATAGATCAGCCATCATGTCCTAAAATTTTGTACAAATGAAATCGTGCTACACGCAGCCTATGTCTGATTTCTTTCGAACAGCATCACAACTGTGACTTCCTTCCATGCTGTTCCATCTACCAGCACGTTCTTTCTCTTTATTGCTGATCTGTTCTACCCTTTGGACGTTCCACAGCCTGGTCATCTCAGAATTTCTCAACTCTGGCTGTTTTGGCATTTGGGCTGCTAAATAACTCCTTGTTGTCCTGAGCAGGATGTTTAGCAGCATCCTTGGTCTCCGGCCACTGGACGCTGATCATATGCTCCTTTCCCACTGAGATGAACCAAAATATCTGTGGGCATTGCTAATGTTGCCCTGGAGAGAAGAACCAACCCTGATTGAGCAGGACTAGGGGATCCGCCCAGCAGTAGATGGGTATTTATGTTGTCTCCCATTTGCAACTACTGTGGCTGAAGAGCTGTGAACATTCAAACTTCTTTTGATGTCACTCATGTTATACAATTGCAGGCTTTACGTGGCTACAGGTAAAGGTGAGCTGATTGCTTCTCTGGGAAACACCTCATCCTGTGATGACACCGACTAGCTACCCTCATATTCTCCACAAGAAGGAGAAACCCTGACCATTTTCTCCACCCTTGAAGACACATAACAATCCTATTTCCTTGTTCATGAATCGGGGCTTCTGATGAGAGGTTATCATTTTTTCTCCTCTAACATTTTTTTTCTAAAACCGCACTATTCTTTTTGCCTTCCCTGGGACACGTTTCACCATGGCGATGACACTTTTAGAATGCAGTATTTGAAACAGAATTGAATACTATGTAACAGACGAAAAATGTGAATATTGATGATCATTAAGTAAAATTATTCTACCTAGTGTAGATTGGGATTGAGCTGGTTCATAGTAAATTCTGTCTCCACCTTTTTTCACAAAAATTGCTGTTAATTAGGATCTCCTTTATCCCCTTCGTGTAAGACTAAGAGAAGGTATCTATTTGCCTACATTTCATCTTCCTGATATGTGCATTTGTTCCAAAACATTAAGGTTAATTTGAAACTTAATTATGTCATTCACTGAAGAATCTTAGTTTTGCAGTGTCTACACATTTATTTAGAATAATTTCTAACATCCCTGTTTTAAAATAAACATTGAAGATGAACATCTAAGGACCCTGTTGGTTTTCACTAATTTGGCATGCATCTATTGAACACTTTCTAAAACCCTGATGAATATAGAAAGGGGAATCTGTTATTAGGAATGTCTGGACAGAAACACTTTGATTCTTCAGAATTAGGGAACTTTTGTCCATGTGCAACCTGAAGAGAGAACTTTGGGTCCTTCTTCCAAAAAGTCAGTGGCCTAAAACTCCTACTATTATCTGTGATAGTATAATCTGAGAAATGGGCAGAGAGCAAATTAAAAATGTGGTCAGAGAGAGAAAAATGTAGAGAGGTGCAAACTATCTCATGCAAAGCGCAAGTGCAAAGGGAGAAAGAACTCTTTAGAGAAACTGAATGAGAGCCTGGACCAGGAGGTTGATTCTTTAAGAAATGCAGGGACCATGAGTTTTCTGCAATGAGGATGAAAAATGACAATAAATGGATGCACATATCAGAACCGAGAAGACTGTCAGAATTAGGCAGTGGCAACAGCTGGGTGAGGCTGAAATAGGTGTCCAGGGAAGGTACCAACACTACTGTTAGGACTAACAGGCACCAGAGTCAGACTGCCTGACTTAACCCCTGATGCACTCTGTGCCAGCTTCAAGACCTTGGTCAAATTCAGCATCCTCTCTATAATGCTAATACCTGTACCACCAGGTTGCTGGAAGACTAAGTGAGATCAATTATACAGAGACTTGAGCACTACCTGGTACAGAGTAAAACCTCAGTAAAACTTAGTGAAGGTCAGCTGTTGAGTTATTCATCAAGAAAACTGGTAAAGACATCCTTGTTAGCCAATCGATAAGAGTGTCAAAGGCTTCGCAGTACAGAGAGAACGGAGAGTGAATAATTGCCATGTGTCAGGTCATAGTTTGATGTTCTTCTGCTCTATAGTATAACATTTTGGTAAACTTAGTGGTCAGATGAGTAAGGATTCAATTAATCTTTCAGAACATTTTTCTTCTTGGGGTTATAAATCCTCATCTAAATTTGGTAGTAAATTAGAGCTAGAGAGCAGCTTCTCTGCATCCATGGCAATTTCAAGCCCACCATCTCTAATTTGATGACTCCATTCTTAGAGCTCTGCTCCATCATTGACTAATGGACTTTGATTGAAAATTGCTTTCACGATTTGGATATAGTCAGATCAGCACTTACTGAAAAACTCCTAAACTAGGCATATCCTGGGTGCTGTCTAAATATAGTATCTGCCAAATATACTCTTACAAATACCACTGGGACCTCCAGGCTAGCTGACACCCAGGCATTAATCAAGGCCCTCTGGGTACAACTGTTCAACCAGCTGTCAACTCAGCTAATTGTCCTACTCTTCATCTCGTCCACAAGTATGTAATAAGGGACTTTGTCAAATGCCTCGCTGAACCAAGACCCACAAATTCATGGCATTAAACAGATCTACTAATCAAATCTGTCAATTTCTAGCTGAAAAGGCTGTTGGAGAATAATATCACAGGAAACAGAGATAGACGTTGAAAGGATGGAAGGAGAAGGGAAGAAAAGAAAAAGAAAAAGAAAACAATGTAGATTACACCAATCTGTCCATCTCTGGAAAGACAGAAAATAAAAGGCTTATTTCAGGAACAGTGGGATTTAGAGTAAGTTCTATTCATTTCTTTTTTTGCTTACCTGTTTTTCAAAACTTTCTATAGTTCTGTATTACCTTAATGGAATGAAGAAAAGATCCCCTGAAATCATCACACACACACTCCCATACATCAATTTGATTTGCTTCTAACGTTGATTTAAGTTTTAGGTACCCTCCTTTTAGTTTCATTTAAAAAGCGTGCAAATTTCTGCATGACATTATTCTTTGAAAATTAATACCAGTTTTTTGCTAGACTCCTCCCTCAATTGCTAATAGAAAACAACTAGAATACTGTTTTTTGTTATCAAATTTCTTGAACTGGTTCTGGGGGAAACAGCAACATGGGGAACCCAAGCTAGGCATCCATGACATGGCATTAGCCCTGGATAACTAAGTATATATACATTTGTTCTTGAATGTTTGATAATGTTTCCCCCTCAGTTGTTACTCCATATTCATCTAATAATAATAAAAAAAAAACTTCTTGAACTGGAACACAAAAATTCTTTCCAAAGAGTATTCACAGTTTCACAGTTAATATAAGTAATCTAAGCAATTTTTCAATGACTTTCAGATTGCTCTATATAATCCTTGCTCCGATCAACTTACATTTGCTATAAAGTTTTGCGTGACTTCTTAATACAGGCTTAAGGATACTCTTCCTGAAGCAGATTCCTGCCTTTAGCAGCTTTAGTCTCCTGGAGTCTGTGCCCACAACATGTTCAGGGCGGTGTGTGAGCCGGGCAGGCTGTAAACACCCCTTCACGTTGCCTGGCTCTGCACCTGGCTTCCCAGGCATGGTGCAGACATGAAAAAATGAACTGTTTTGGGGGCGATCGCATTGGCCAAGCTGTCAGCAAGTTGGCAAAGCCAATCTCCAGGAGAAATGGGCAATTCAAGTTGCAGCCCATGGACGCTTTGTGAGGGGAGTAAGCCAGAAGAATACTGAAATCGCTGTAATTGTGAAGGGGCCACCTGAGCAGCTGCCAGGGTGTGATGGTCACACGGAATATGTTCCCCAGCGCTTGGACCCTCCCTCCCACCTGGAGGACAGTTTCAGGCTTTCAGACCTACAAATACACATCACCATCTACCTTAACAAATCCAACCTTGAACATGCAGTTAATAGGAAGACTAGTACTGGAGAAACTCCGCAGGTGTATAGGTTTCTTTTCTATTCTCTTAATGATCCTATTTCCTTCCTCTTGGTCAATTCTCAGGCCACCTCCTGATCCTCCCTTGCCCAGCTTCCTGTGCACGTCATTCCTTCACTCACTCACTCCACAACACATGCATCTCTTGGACTTTTTGCTGGTTACAAGAGATTAGGTGGTGAGGAAATTCAGGGTTAATTCTGCTTTTAAAAATCTCATGGTCTAGAGTAAAACAGATGTGATCCAAATAATGTGATGGAAGTGAATTTACAATTGAGAGGAAGTCAAGGCATCATTTATGTTGGGACTAACGGAAACTAATGGGACGACAGATGCATTTTCCTCCAACCCATAAAACTCATCTTTCAAAGAACACTGTTAGGAAGTCAGGACTTTATCACAAAAGAGAGGCTGTGCAAGCTTTTGGTGCTTGGTAATATCCTACAGGAATGCAAAATAGGTACTTAAAATCTCATGTGCTGTAAACATTCCTGCGAATGAGGTTTTCCTGCCTACATACAGCACTGGGGACCATTATCCATCCTTGGAACAGGCAACTGCCAAGACTAAGTTTAGCACATGCAGAAATGCCCCGAAAATTAACTTCTGGCCAATATGAGGTTATGTCAATCAGATCCTTCCAGCTCATGTTGCTTTACTCTGAAAGCACGGGACTTCCAATGGTACCCCATGAAGAGCGTGCTGCCTCTCAGGATCGTACCATAGACCACACTAATAAAGAAATTACAGGTCCACTTTCCACCATCATGCTCTGATTGAGAAATCAATAGAATGCATCCCCAATAGAGTCTTCTAATTAATGTGATATCAATTTACCTTGTGCAAACTCAGGCAGGTGGTCAAACTGAAACTCACATTTTATGCAATGAGAGGCAGCCCAGAGCTTAGTCAATGCACAGAGCTGGAAAATGAATGGGGGGCATTTTGGGGTGTCGGTTTAGGACACATTTTGAACAGCTGGATACATTGACTGATACCGGTGTTTCAGGCAAGCCTGAGCTCAATCACTAGGACTTCACAGAGAGAAAAGATGACTTGAATTGAGGACATGATACAAAGGGATTTTACAAAGGTTAGAATAGGGTGGAATTCCCAGGTAAAGACCAGGCTTCAGACAGACTTGGATTTAGAAACTGGTTTGACTTGAGGTAAAACTTTTTTTATTTCACTGAACCTCATTTCCCCCTCCCTGTGAAATGGAGATTAATAACAGTGTTTACATCTCATAGGACAATAACAACAATGAATCAAAGAAAACATGGTGCCTGGAACATAGTAAGTACTCTGTTTAATATCACTTTAAAAACTGTTTTTATCACTATCAAACTTTCAAACATCTAGATTCCCCATTATAGTCTATGAGGCATGAGAAGATTATAGGGAAGGATAGGAAAAGATTTTGATTAAGGCAACACAACTGCTGTAAGAGTAGCAAATTTGGCTAGGGGATTCAGAAAATATGAATTGTTCCTGTTCATACTGGGGTGTTCTTAGAATATCACTCACTCATCTGGCTACTGCAGTGTACTGGACTGAATGTTACCACAATTTCCATTTCTGTATGTCCCAAACATTCAGATCTTAGCAATTTTATATGGTATTTATTCAGGGACAACATTCCCAAATCATACCTCTACATCTCAAGTTTTAAGAAAAGATTTAATGGTGAGTCAAAGTACTATAAATTCACAAAATCATTTATCTGTAATTCTACAGGACTCCTCAAAACACTGTGTAATGCTCTGTGGCCTCTTAAAAATGCTGCTTTAACCCATTTTGAATTCTTGCGTATTTCCATTTAACATCCTCCTGTGTTCTAAATAGCCTGTAAGAATATAGCACATGGCCTCTGCCATTGGCTTGTGGAGACTTGGGCTAAAACTACAGGTTTGGCACTACCTGCTGTACGATCTGGGGAAGTTTTCTCAGTTCATCTGAGCCTCAGTTTCCCCAAATGTAAAATAAAGGAGTTGGAGTAGAGGGCTCCAAGATCTCTTCTGACTCTGTAACTGCATGATTTTGGGTCTGGGCCTGGGATTCATATTCTTTTCCATAGCCTCTCATTCCATTCCAGGAATTTTACCAAGGGCTAATTTGCACAACAATTATTCCTACCCAGCCAGCCTTTTCCTGGACCCCATTCTCTGAGCCAGGGAGGAGAGGTGGAACTCTGGCCATCTGTCCCTTTATACCACAGGCTCTGTTTCTGAATGGTTGCCTAGGATAAATTTAATTAGCAAAGTAAGTCTGTTGGGGGGAAATCACAAAATATGTTTCAAAACCAGAAAATAAAAGAGACTTTGCATAAAATTTGTTTTCCTCTGCAATCCTGAAGCTGGCTGAATATCTGGGCTGCTGCTTCTTACAATAATACCACTGTCCCATCTCCCTTCCGTCAGTACAAACCGCCCCCATGTCATAAGGTCACCAAGAATTTTCACCCCTACAGCCAGTTTCTTTCTCCTCCCCACCCCAAGTACAACTGCCTTTATGATCTCTTGTCCCATGACATCTTTTCCATTTCCTCTTTTAAACTCTCCTCAATGTACTTTACTTTTCTTGCGTCTGTAGGTCACACTTACTTTTGCTGTCTAGCTCGTCTTCATATGGCCAAATGAATTTGAATTTTCTTTGAAGGAAACATGTTCTGTGCCCATGTCTCCTGATGCTCTGTGGGTAGAGTTCAAGATCTCAGTTGGCCCATTTCCTCCATTTAGGAGGCATCTTTTCAGGACAAACCATGCTCCAGGTACCGAGGATATGGTATTAGTATGACAAGATCCTGCCACTTTGGAAATCATAGTTTTAAAGGAGCTCCTAGAGTTTGGAGATTATTTTAGTGTTTTTTCCCCTAACATACTATATAGCACATGGTACATACAACCAAAAGACTTGGTGAAGGAGTGAATGAATAAAACGATCTCAACATGAGGATAAAATGTGTGTGTGCATGTGTATGTGTGTGTGCATGTGTGTGTGTATGTTTATATGCAAAATAATCAAGTGATCTGTGTGTCAGGATTTTTACATGCAGCTAGTTTCACAAGGATGATTCCTTTCAATCCATAAAGCATGCTGATGTAATAGGTATCGTGATGGTACCAGTTTCCAGAGCAGGAAACCAAAGCACAGAGAGATTACACAGCTTAACGAAGATCACAGAGGCTGAAGGGATGGGAGGGACTTCAACCCAGGCAGACTCGCTCCTTAGACACATATTCAAGATATGTGGTCTCATTTTCCATGCACACTGGATGGAAGGAAGAGGCAATACAATAATAGTGGGAAATTATACTTTTGCTTCTCCCTTTCCATTGAAAAGATGATATTTTATATTGTTTCTCATCCTCAAGTCAAACAAATTGTATTTCGAAATAGATTCCTGTATCATGAGCATTTGGATGTTATGTTTCTCATTTTACCAGGAATTTGAGAAGTTAAGACAGGTTAATCAGCAGTTTTGGTTAAATATAGCAATGTGGATAAAACTACAGAAAAAAGCAAAGGCCAGTGTTGGAGATGCCACACAGCAGTGCTTAATGCATACACACTCATTGGACAAAACACAGTAGAAACTGGGAAAGAGTCACCAGGTTGAGGGGCGTCACCTATTCCTTCTCACATTTTCCGAGTCAGCCTGGTCAAAATGAGGACTGGAAATCAGCACTGTTCAGGTAACCTTTAAGTTAGGGCTCTCAGGAGCAAAGGAGTCCTTGTCAGTTGACATTCCACAGAGCCCTGTTTACAGGCTGCGGGAACATTCATCGGGTTATTATGGAGAACACTAATGCTCTCAATTACACCTAAATTAAGATAAAGCAGTAACCTAGTTACTGTAAAAGTAGCTTTATTTATAGACAGCAATTTAATCTTTAATATGCAACCACCATCTGTAAAACTACTTAGCCCCATCTATCCCATTTATGTCTTTATTATCCTCTTGTAAAAACACATGGAGCATTCTTGGTTATAGATGCGAAATGAGTTCTTTCTTGAACACTTTTGTAAGCTTAAAAATGTTGATGTAATTACGGCGGATAGATACATTTTCATGTCCTTCATCCATTATATCCTATAATGAAATTAACCACAATCTCTACAGAAAAGAAAAGCAATTTATGTTCACTGAAGGGGAGGCTCTCTTTCCTCCTCTGGAAAAGCATCAATTTAAGTGAAAGAAAGGTTTGGAGGTGGGGGGCGAGACAGGAGAGGCACAGAGAGACTCCTGTGTTTAGAGGACTGTCAACCTTTTCAAGGAAATTGTCTCTCAAAAGGAAGCAAGGCTTGCAGTGCATGGAGCCAGCTGTGGGCCTTCAGAGCAGTGGCAGAGGCCCAGCTTTGAAAGTGCAAACAGCCTCGGGAGGCAGAACACATCTGGAGCCTAATAACTTTCTAAGCTCAGCGCTTCAGCAGAGGCCCCCAGCATGCCCCAAAGGATAGAACTGTGATTTTCCAAGGAGAGTTCCCAGGATTTTGAGGAGTCATCCAAAGTCACTTCTCTAGTGGTGATTAGCTGACAGTTGAAGGGAAAAGCAACACATGCACACGCACACCCACGCATGCACGAATACACACACTTGCACGCAAACACAAACACAAAGAATTGAAAACCCAGTAGGACGGCTAAAATCAGCAAACATCTGTTCTGTTTGGGAGATTCTTTAGAATGCAGAAAATCTCAACTCATTTCGATTCTTGTTTATGAAGGTAGTATATTCTCATAGCTAGCTGAGGAATAAAACTAGAAAGATAACCTAAGTGGGAGTGAGCCCTTCAATCAAGTGTGCCAGCCATACCTCCTCCTCTCCCTCGCTCATAGCAGATGTGATCAGTTGTTCTTTCTCATTGGACACTGACCCAACATTCTATGCTACCAATGGCAAGGGGGGACAAAATCTGAAAGCCGTTTTGTGCAAAACGCTTCATGTATTTTTATAGCTGGGGAACTAAATCCCAGAGGACCCTAGTGATTCTCTCAAAGACACACAGCAAATTAGTGTCAGAGACTGGAACAGATTCTAAGTGCCCCACTCTTGATCCTGGAGTCTTCTCCTGTCACTTGAGTGTCATTTGCACCCAATCAGCTGTGACCTAGGGTGCAATAAAGCATGAACCTGCAAACTAAACATCAATAGACAGCCGTGAGGTCAGCTTTTAATTAGCCCAGTTCGATGCCTAATATTCACGGACCCAGGCAATACTGAGAGGCTCAGTGTGATGAGTCCTGGCGTGGAAATCCTGCAGAACCACACCATGTTATGGCTGGCTCATATTGGCAAAAGTATTTTCCGCAAGAATCTAGCAGTACATTCCACAAAGAGTGTATGGAATGGCTACTGTCTTTTGAAACGTAAGTCTAAAATTTGAACATACTGTTTGGTGCTAAGAAATAGTGAAACAGAAGTTGCAAAAGGTGATAAGCATTGAAATATACATTCTTCCTACAATTGGTCTCCTCCCTTTCTTGCTCTATCACAGCAGATTATTTCCTTCCACAAGTGTAACCACAGTTTAAGGTCATTGTGTGTATTCTCTTCTTTACTAGTGGTCTCCTCCATTAAAATATCAGCTGCATGCAGAGAGAGGCAAGTCTGCTAATTCTGTAATCTCCATTCCCCAGTACCTTCTATGGCATTGATACAAGGTAGGTACTCAGAACTGGGAACCCTTGACTTCCACGAGAAGCACAGCTATACAAAGGCAGGCAGAGACGATCAGAAAATTCAAAAATTAATACACATGTATATGCTGATTCCTATCTATAACATGGGGGTAAAGCAGAGAAGACATGGGAGCAGAGAGTGGTGGAAGAGGGGAGATCCTGGACGAGGATCAGCCTTAATTTACTTTGTCAATATCCATGTAGGCATGAATATGTAACAATGATTCCCTCCAATTTGTAAGACTATGTCCAACAAATAAAAAACATTAATAAAACTATATTTGTTAACTTAATGAATAAAGTTCAAAGCATTTTCAAGAGAGGACAAAGGGCTTTGGCCTAAATGAACAGCTAGGGAGAGGAAAAATTATCAGGCAAGAGGATAAATGATATTTTCAAAGATGCCTGAAACCTCAACAAATGTTCATAATATAAATAAAAGGGAAAGGACAAAGATGCAAACTTCATGTATACTGTGGACTGAAGTATACTCTGGTACCTTTGAATTCCATCCTGTTGTGTGCCTCAGTTGCCTTTAAAAAATGAAATAATTAAACACCTGCAGCTTTTTTCCCCCCTACTCCCATCTTTTCAAATACACAGTTGAGGAAACTGGCTTGCAGAGATGTGGAAATAAATCAAAGATCCAGAAAAGCAGAATGGCCAGGCTGAGGTTTCAACCTGTGTAAACCAATTCCAACTCGAGGCTTTTTCTGCTAGCCATATTAAAGTTGAAGGTGCATCTTTGTTAACTCTGTCATGTCTGCTCAGAATACCCTACTGATCTGAACATATTTCATCAGCTTACAGGACAAAGAGAAACAATGCACAATTTCTTAGAAAAATTAAGCTCAGTCACTCTCCCCCCTGGAAAAACAGCCCTGCAGCCACACTCCGAGATAGATCTATTGTTTTGTCCTCTTGGACCCTGTTAAACAGTTACTGCCTTGCAAGGAAGTATATCATTACCGGAGGCCAAAGCGGACTGCTGGATTGAGGTTCTCTCTGTCAAACAACAGCCTGAGACCTCCCAACTTGGAAAGATATTTATTTCACGGTTAGGAAAGTGCTCTGGTGACAGTGCACCCCTCTCAGGCAGTCCTCCCATCCTAATCAGCTACTTCCACCTCTGCTGACTGTGAGTATTTCACCTATTTGCAGAATTCAGAGCATGAAATTAACCCCCAAGGTCCGATGGCACTCTAAGAATCAGCTGAAGGGAGTGGAGGTCAAGAAACAGCCTTGGCTGGATTCCACACACGTTTACAGTCAAAATCGCTCTGTACCTCTCATGGTGACCCATGGGCCTCTCATTACAGACCCCATGGAGAAGGATGCAAATGAGCAGCCTGGTGACGGCAAATTTTGATTGGAAAAAAAACACCCAGGAGGTTTGCCTATGCTATTATCTTTCAATTAGTCACACTGCAATAGAAGGGTTGCATAGATAATTCAGAACCACTGGATGGGGAAATGATCGTTCAGTTTTAGTTCTGTATCATAGGTGCTCATTCATGAAGAATAAGTAATAATTATTAATAATGGAGATGTCAGTGATAACGGTTTTCAAGCATATATGCTGTACTGACCTATTTATGACTCATCCTCAGAAAGAAGAGTTCCATCATCTTCCCTTCGCAGAATAAGGAAGCTACGTGATACTTATTACCTTCATTTAAGACACAACTGCAAGTAGATGCTAGATTCAAACTCAGGGCTGTTTACCTCCAAAGCCACGCCTATGATCCGCCGGCTACAACTGGTACAGATCCATCTTCCAAGTCCTCAGTGCTGGCAGCTGATGATGTCACCTTAGACACTTTAAGCCACTCCCACCAAACTAGTCCCCATTCTACCTACTGCAGGGTCTGATATCACAGCTTTGAAGTCTCAACCCTAGGGTTGGAGTGGTGGCTGACTGGTCAGAGTGCTTGCCTGACATGCATGGGGAGTCAGGTTTGAACCCCAGCACCACATACACAACTAAGTGTTGGAGAAACAAAAACCAGATAAAAAATGAATGAACTCGATTGTCTTTTCTCTCTTACTCTATCCCTCTTTCTCTCCTAAAAAAAAGTTTTAATCCTTTAAGTTACAGATTTAACAGCTACAAGAAGTCCATCAAAATGTCAGTACACCTTGGGTATGACACAAAAGGCAAAACAGGGGGGAACTATAAAACTCAATGAGCTATGCTTCCCCAAATTAAAAACTACAGGGCTTCAAAGGGTAGGATCAAGAAAGTATAAAGACAACTCGAAGAATGGGATCAAACACTTTAGCTCATATATATCTGATATGGGTCTGATATCCAGAATATATAAATAAAAAAACTCTCACAACTTCATAAAAAGAAAAGCTAAGTTTTTTAAAAGGAGAAAAGTATTTGAATATACATCTTTCCTAAGTAGATATCTCAAATGGCCAATAAGTACTTGAATATATATTTCTCCTAAGAAGATATCTCAAGTGGTCAATAAGCACTATGAATATACATTTCTCCTAAGAGGATATCTCAAATGGTCAATAAGCACTTGAAATCATGCTCAAAGGCATTAATCCTTAGGGAAATGAAAATTGAAACCGAAGTAAAGTAGCACTTCACACCCACTGAGAAGGCAATAATTAAGAAAGAAAAAGATGGATGGGAAGTGCCAGTGAGGGTGTAGAACAATCGGAACTCTTTTATGATGCTGGTGTGAATGCAAATGAGTCCAGCCCCTATGGAAAGCAGTTGGCCAATTCCTAAGTAAGAGAAACCTAGCGTTCCCCTACGACCCAGGAAGTTCCACTTGCCCAGGAGACGTGAGAATGTGTGCCCACACAGTGCTTCATACACAACATTCAGAGCAGCATTATTCTTAAAAGCCCCAAAGTGACAAGAACCCACATGTCCATCAAAGTGATAAATCAGCAAAATGCAGCATAATCTATATAAAGGGGTATGCAGCATAGGAAGGGAACTGGTACTCGTGGATGGGCCACCAGATGCAAAAGAGCTAGAGATATATTATTCCAGCCACACAAAATATTTGGAATAGTTAAATCCATAGAGGCAGCTGAAGGTTGGTAGTGGCCAAGGAGCAACCACTGCTTCATGGGTGTGGGGCTTCTTTCGGGGCTGATGAAAACACTAAGGCATTAAAGATGACAATTGAAAAACATTTTCAAAATACTAAAAACCTTTGTGTCCCACATTTAAAATGATAGTTTTATATTTTGCAAACTTCACTTCAATTACACACAACAGCACTCAACTTCTGTGGGTTCAGTCTCCCATGAGTTCTGGGCCTCAAATGTCAAAGGCCCAAGAAAACCAAATCTTGCTCATTTTTGTCCCCCTTGCCACCCAGAACAATCTGATACAGCTCATCAAGCTACTTATAATGGTACAAACATAAAAGGATTCTGGATTCAGGGAAGCAACCAGCCCAAGGAGCTCTCATTTTAATCAAAATTTACTGTGTCTTGTTTTTCAAGAGCACGTGCATGATAGCTTTGGGGCTGGCACAGTGGCTCAGCAGTTGCAGCACTTGCCTGGTATGCGTGAGGACCCGGGTTCAAACCCCAGCACAACTAAGTGTCAGAGAAACAAAGGCCAGATGGAAAAGTAAATAAAATTGATTCCCTAAAAAAAAATGGGGTGCAGAAAGATTCACCCATGGATTCCCATCTGGGCAATACTGACCCCAACATAATGAAAACTGGCCATGTTTAGCTAAAATGCTTTATTCATGTGTAAAGCACAGTCATACCTGTAATCCATTAAAAGATACAGAGTATATCTGCAATATTAACATTTCATGCTGGGGAGTGATTATACCAAAGTAAAAAAAAAAAAAAAAAATCCACAGGTTTCTGTTGACAATGCCGAAAGAAAAAAAATTGAGAAGTAATATCCTAGCTACATAAAAACCATCAGGAATAACTTGAGCAATGAGTAAGTCAACCCAAGGAGAGATTTTTAAAATCTGCTTAACTCCCAGATAAACACCAAGTATGCCCCAAAACCTGCAGTCACTCAGGGATTGAGCCCCATGGGCCCCTCAGCTGCTGTACCTGGTAGCTGCATGACACTGAGCAACTCTTAACCTTTCCCAACCTCAGTTTCCTGTGCTGGAGAAGGCATTGGAAAGAATGTCTCCTTCAGTGGGCTCCTGTGCTCAACGGGATGGCACCCCAGAGGTTCCTGGCACAGTCCCTGAGCAGTCTGACTCTAGCAGGAAGATTAGCTGCTGCTTCTTATTTTTTCACTAGAGCAGGAAAGAGCCCAGTGGTTAAAAGTGGGGGCTCTGCAGAGTGGTACAGCCCCTCTGGAAAGCAGTGTGGAGAATCCTCAAAAAACTAGGGATGAGCCTACCATACGACCCTGCTATTCCACTCCTGGGAATCTTTCCAGGGGCTTTAGAAACAGCACATTATAGTGACATGACAATATCTATGTTCATAGCAGCTCAATTTACTATTGCTAGACTATGGAAACAACCCATGTCCCTCACTGACTGAATGGATCCAAAAACTGTGGTACATTTATACCATGGAATTTTACACAGCAATTAGAAACAATGATATTGCAGCCTTTGAAGGTAAATGGATGGCTATGGAAGAAATCATGCTGAGTAAAATCAGCTTTACCCAGAGAACCAAGGGTCGAATATCTCCACTCATCTGTGGAGGTTGGAACTTGACCCTGGCCATTTGGTCTATTATCATGTGTTAAATCCAGATAAGGTGTAATGTTATATAACATAAAACGTTTTTAGAGATATTGTGGGAAGGGGAAGGGAGAGATAAGGGTGAGTAATTGTGGGGGCACTCCTGGGGGTAAATCTAATATCCACAATCTATACACATTTTATATTATTTTGTTAAAAACTTGTATGGTTGTTCAAAAATTAAAAAAAAAATTAAAAAAAGTGGGGGCTTTGCAGTTAGATGGCTTGGGTTTCAGTATTCACTCTGAATTTGAGCTAATTCTTAGCATTTCTTGCCTTCAATGCCCCTACAATGACTCAGACAAATGGAATAACAGAAACTCTCTTATGGTTGTTCAAAGATTAAAAGGTTTACTTCCTGGAAAGCTTAAGCAGCATCTGCCGCCTGCAATGCATTCATTCAGCCCATGTGAAGTTGTTATTACAGGTTATGATCATGATGGGTACTGCAGCTATGATTATTACTAGCGGGCACCAAAGAAATTTTAAAACCTTGAAAATGGCACGCCATTAGGTTAGCTTTCCTTGTGAAAAGCTAAGGGAAGGAGGGAAGGAGAAAAGAAAAAAGAATGGTAGAAAATGACTAATTGGTATATATTGCAGTAGAGGTTATAGGTACTCCACAGTGTCATAAACAGGAGAACAGCAAGAGCCAGTGTAGCTAAAGACAGCTTCCTGGGAGAGGTGGGAGTTGAAGTGAAGTTTCCTTTCCACCATTTAGGAATATAAACATCTCTCTTTAGCTATGTGTTACTGGCTGCTGGGCATGAAAACAACCTTTTGAAAAAGATCCTTCCAACTTAACTTCCCACTGGTTTCCCTCCCTGGCTGCAAATTACCTACCTGAAAGCACATAGGGAATGGAGCCAAAGTCCACCACACAGAATAATAGGTCCTTAAGCTCCTATGACTGCCAGAAAATGCCAGCTCTCTGAGTAGGAGCATATGGTGAAGACTGCTGGAAAGGAAGGAGCAATTTTTACAGTGGGTTATTACTACAATCCTCCTTGGAGAGGCCAGTTCGTAGCTTGTCCTGAAGACGACATTAACTCATTTATGCTTTTCTAAAAACGCTTGATTTCCAAATGTCCCCAAATCTGAAAAATGTGCTTTCCCACTTCAAAGCTCTCATGCCGATCCTTCAGCTCCCAATCGAGTGCGGTGCTGTTACGGGGTTGTAAACCCAGCCTGCCCCAGCGCAATCTGCAGGTCCTACGCTCATGCACAAACCTTCACTCCCTCTCAAAGTATTTTTCCTTTTTTTAGGTTTCCAGGATTCATATAGCTGCTCTGTGTCAAACCTAGAAAACATACAGCTGGAGGTGATTTAGAGTGCTCATTCAAATACCCCTCGAAACGGGTCCCAAGTGTTGACTCCAAAACTTGAACTTGGTTATTGTTTCCAAAAGTTAAAAAATAATACATATTTTTTCCTCCTCCAAAAGAACGATGTTAGCAATCTCTTGATTTTCCCTCAATTACCAACTTCCTCACTGATGGTTTAAACCATCAGCAGTCACTCAAAACAGGACTCCTCTTTGTTATTAGATAATTATCGATCATTTCCATGTGTTCACAAGGACTGTGTTTCCTTGAAAGTGTGAAGTTCAGATGGCAAATCAACTCCAAAACTGAGTTTGTATGTTATAAAAGTTGCTGAAGGAACAAATGAACTTTAATTTGTACCTAAGTGATCTTCGTATCATCTGGGATTCTTTAACCAAAAAGCTCTGGGCATGATATTAAAGTACAGGACCACCATACATTACCATAGACAATACTTCAGAGGAATCAAGGTGACTGGAGAATAGCATCTTTATTTTCATTTAAAGGAGACAAAAAAAAAACATTTCTTTTGAAAGTTTATGACTGTACTCCTTTGGGGTATAAATGGAAAGATGTCAGAATCAACTAAAAGGAGGATGAAATTGGGTCCCAAAGCCTGATTCAGACAAGATGAATTACAGGCGCAAAGACAACTATTTAAAATATTTTTAAATGAATGTGAGAGAAACCCTGACATAGCAAACCTGTTTTTCCATGAACATTACTATTTAGGATGAATTCCATATTTTTTAAAGCTCATTCAGAGGAAAATGTTTGGTTTTGGGTACAGCCAAGAATCTGATGAATGAATGGGAATAAATGAAATCTGGAACAAAGGACTGGGACTAACGAACAACAATGACCTTCCTGGCCAGCAGATGCTCCAGTTCCATCAGGCCAGACTTTCTATTTTTCTTTCAACTTAAAAAGACTGCCACCCTGACATGGCAATAAGAATTTCTCCAAGTATTAAATTTGGCTGAGTTACTTAGCTGGAAAGGAGGAGATTGGGAGAGATAGATGTTAGTTACATGGCAACTATCAAAATTTTGCTCTGTTTTGACCCATTTACAATTTATTATATGTTTAATGAAGAACTATAAGAAAGGAATTTGAAGGTTTCCAAAGCAAAGTAATAAATATTTAAAGAGATGGAAATAGTAATTATCCTTGTTTGATCATTCCATGTTGAACGCACACATCAAATTATCACATTCTACTGCAAAAATATATGCAATTATTATATGGCAATTTAAAATAATTTTTTAATTATTACCAGAAAGACTGTATATTTCTTTGAATGGAACTACAACAAGAAGAGCTGCCCCAGCTGGGTGTGGTGGTGTGCACACCTGTAATCCCAGCGGCTTGGGAGGCTGAGGCAGAAAGATCATAAGTTCAAAGCCAGTCTCAGCAACTTAGACCCTGTCTCACAAAATAAATAAGTGAAAGGACTGTGGATGTGGCTCAGTGGATAAGTACCCCTGGGTTCAATCCCTGGCACCAAATTACTACCACCACTACTACTACTACTATAAACAACAGCATCCCCCTTTTATGGAGTAGACCCACCGCAGTGGGATTCGGGGTCAAGGAGATGGACTCTCATTGAAATAGAAGTTCTCATTAAGGTACTCTGTGACCTTGGGCAAATCTCCTTCCCTCTGATCATCTAAACCATGGGAATGGATTGGAGGATGTACAAAGACCATGTTAACTTCCAAAATGTTATTATTGTTAAGCTTCTTCAGTCTCCGAGATGAGAAGCAGGATCCTAGACTCTCAAAACTGAGTCATCCTTTGGGCACGTCCCTGCCTTGTGATTCGGTGACCGTCTTCAGTGTGATCGGAATCATTGATTCATACTTTCATTCCTTCGGTGAGCACATACTGAGCATTTGTCACTCACCTGCCCATCCTAACAGAAGAACAGAGTGTTTGAAAAGGTCCTGGCTGTAATATATGGCACAGATAAGCAATTCAAATGTTAGCAAAAAAAGTCAGGTGATTTTGATGTGGGTGCTCCCTGGGCCATCCTGAGGAGCTGTGGCCAAGGAGATGCAGGTAATCGTGCAACCTACTCATTTATTTGATAGGATGGGGCCTCATAATGTTTCCCAGGCTGGCCCTGGACTCCTGGGCTCAATGTATATTCCTACTTCAGCCTCCCTGGTAGCTGGGATTCCAGATGCACACTGCCATACCCAGCTAGTATGCTATTTTATTTATTTCATTTGGAAATTTATTTGCTGAACAATCAAACTTCTAATGAAATAATATTATATATATATATAAATATATATAAATTCTGAAAATTAGATTTATTGCCCCCCCAATTACCCACCCTTATACCTCCCCTGCCCTTCCCAATACATCTCTACAAATGCCTTAGGTTTTATGACATTACACCTTATCCAGATTTAAAACATGATAACAGACCTCCTTTCTCAATGGCCAGGGTAGTAGCTATTTTAAATCAGAGTGACAGTCATCACGATAAATGTAGGCTTATGTTCTGGGAACTACTGATACAGTTCCCACTTGGTGTAGTAGCGGAGCTACCTCAGTGAAAGAATATTCAAAGTGAGCTTTGAAAGATGAGCAGAATTTCCTTAGCTCAAGAAACAGACAAAAAACATTTTGGAAGAAAAAGTAGCCTAAGCAATTATCAGGTCCAAGAGCTTCCTTCCTTTCTAAACCAGACAGAATGATCCAAAGGACAACTGAACAATGAACTTAAGTTTCCACCCCGATCCTGCCTGAGAAGTATCTGTGGGATTTATACATGAATGGCAAATAGGTAACTAATTTACTAAGTTGTGAGTAACTGGGATGTTCGTGTACTTGGATTCTGACGACGTGGGGTAATAATGGGACTCAGCACTTGCAAGGGAAGACTTGTGTATCTGCATCGCTTGTCAAGGAGACAGTCAAGAGTAGGCACAGAACAGAATTTCAGTCCTCGATGTACAACGCAAGAACCAACACATAAAAGCACCTGTTCCTTCCAGCACTTCCACATGTACGATCATGCCAAGAAGTAAACAGACTGTATTTGTCTGCAGTGAGATTTTTAATTTTCCTCACAATAACAAGCACAGTTAGATGGTAATCTGCAGAGATAAATATCTCTATAAAATGTGTCTGGGATGTCAGTTGCACAGTGACTTAAGGGTGAAATGCCTTTTCCAATAATTAATTCACAAGTTACACTCCACTGACTACACAAAGAATTTCATGTCCAAGGCACATATCAAAATGGGCTGAGCTGTGTGGCCTGGAACAAATGACAGAGACTCTCTGTGCTTCCGTTTTCTTCCCATAAACGAATGGCATGCATTAGAAAATTTAGAGCTGTTTCTATTCTGACAGCCATGAATCAAAGTAAAACATTTCTAATGGAATTAATTAATCCTTTGGGGATAAAATAAGAATTTTGCTTCTATTCTACATTGCTCCATAGATGATCTCTCCTTTACGATAATCAGATCTAAAGAAAGAAGATGATCACGTGGCATGCTTAACTGCAACTAGACTGTTAAAGATGCTATAAATTGAGGAATGACTTTCTCAAACTGAGATGACTTGCTTTGCAGCTATAATTTCACCTCCTCAATGATGGAACCAATTTTCTCCTCCAGTTCTCCTATACACCTTTAATGAATACATGTTTCTTTGATTAAATTAACATTTTTGTCTAGCTAATTATCCTGAAACACCTATGCCGCACTGATCTGGTACCAACTTCATTACTGCTCAGCGGCGCGTGTTTGTGACCAATCACTGTCAGCTCAATCACCTAATGATGAGGAAAACATTAAGTTTGGCTAATTTGGCTTTCTGTGGCCATCATCACATCCCTGGGACCAGCCAATCCCCAGCCCGAATTGACTGTGCCTGACAGTGACAGATGTTTTAATCACACCGTTTCATTCATTAATGTCCATCACCATCACTGGCCAGACTTGCAGCAAATACCTTGATCTGAGACCAAAACTAATTAAATACTATCTTTGTAATTACTTTATATAGTTACCCTTTTCTAAGTGAGCCAAGATGACAAGGGCTGAAAAATAAAGGCTTAAATGAGATCAGAGACAGAGAGGGAGAGAGGGAGTCTTCCTGTTGCTGAAGAGTGTTAAATTTTGCAAGTTTAATGAACAGTGTGTGTCTGTGGGGAGCTTCTCTCCTCACTCGATTTTATGTTCAGAAAAATACATCTCAATTTCACCTGTTACACAACAACTAGGATGTGGAACAGTGCTTTCTTGGACCTCTGATTTTCTAAGAAGATTATTTTACTCATACATTGCATTGAAAACATGCCACTGAATCTTTATCACCAGAGTCACCTTCTTCAGGAATTACCCACTTAGAGACCCACACCTCCCACACTAACTCTCAAGTAGTTCTTTTTTTAAAAAAAAATTTAATTCATTCAAGATAGTCTTACATTTAGGAGGAAATCATTGTTATACAATCATGAACAAATGTATAATGACAGAGCAAGCCAAGGCTGATGACATTCCATGGTCTCCCCCCTGTGGGTTCCCCCTGATCCCCCTCCCCTACTTAACCCTGTGTTAGTTGGGCTTCTCATGGAAGTTGACATTTCCCCACTGGGTTGATTCCCCCATAGTCCCTCCCTCCAGCTGCCTTGATATCCCTCTTATTCCCACTCCCACTCCCTGCCACCCTCCCTTCCTCCCCCAGCATCCTAGGCAAGGTTCCACCAGCTCACATATGAAATTCACCCATGTTGAGGTTATTATTAGCTTAGCCAACTATCAGTCTGTTTCCAATTGTATTCTAGCTTCCACATAGGAGAGAAAACATTCAGCCCTTGAGTCTCTGAGTTTGGGATATTTTCACTCAGCATAATTTTTAACCATCTGATATTTGATAAAGGGGGCAAAAGCATAGTGTGGGAGAAGGATAGCCTGCTCAACAAATGGTGCTGGACAATCTGGACAGCCATATGCAGACAACTGAAATTGGATCCTTACCTCTCACCCTGCTCAAAAATCAAATCAAAATAGTTCAGGGATCTGGAAATGAAATCAGCAACTTTACAATTGCTTGAAGAAAAAGTAGGATCAACACTACATGACATAGGTGTCAGCACTGCCTTCCTTAACAAGACTCCCATAGCACAAGCATTAAAGCCAAGAATAAATGCATGGGATGCCATTAAACTACAAAGCTTCTGCAAGTAGTTCTAAAGGCATCTCAGATTAAGGATGTCATGTGACCTGGGCCTAGTCAGGAAGTACTTAGCAGGTTCTGGTAGCAGGAAGTAGTGCATAGCCATGCATGTTATCCCAGGCCAGCAGCCTCTGTTCTGGGAATCCTAAAGTTATGGTTGGGATATGGCTGGAGTGTGCTCCCTAGGAGATCATGATTTGGGCACATGTTCTCCAACATGGTGATGCTGGGACCACCTTTAACAGGCAGGGCCTAGTGCAAAGTTGCAAGACTGGCCCTCTCCCTCACTCTGGCTTCTATCTTGCTATGTGATCTCTCCTTCTCACATACTCCTGCGGTTGCAGTGCTATCTGCTTTGAGGTAATATTTTTTAAGCAGCCCATGCCTGCACCAATGCTAACCTGATTAGACTTTCAGTCTCCAAAACTGGGAGCTAAAACCCCTCTTTTTCTCATGAATACCTGGTCTCAGGTATTTTGTTACAGTCATGACAAATGAACTAATATATTCAATTTTAACTACCCATAAAGCACCCTTTGTCTTTCCAATGGTATTTGACATTCACAGAGAGCAAGTCAACAACAGCTATCATCATTTTATAACCACAAGGGGAGGTGCTTTGAGAAGGGGCATCCTTGAAGGAAAAGGAAGCATAAAGGCTGCCCAGGGGAAGCTGACTATACTGCCACTCCACACACAACAACTCACCTATGCCCAGAAGCTACAGCTTTATGTCCTGATAAAAGACTATTTTTTTGGCTCAAAACACAGGCCAATGAGGGAGAAACAGCTGATATACAACCATGCAATCTTTCAAAAGTACTTCTAGAGTTGCTGTCTACAATAATACTGTATGAGTGGTAGGCAGGAATTTATACCCTCATTTTGGAAGCAGGAGGACTAAGGGACAAAGACAAGAGGCATGGTGATGCTCACAGAGCCTGTGCTAAATGGGGCTCCAGGTGGGCCACCCCCATCACAGATCTTTGTTCTCCTCGGTTCACAGTGCCCGTTTCCTCAACCTGGTTCTCCCTGGGGAACCACCATGGTAATGATTTGGGATGGTGGTTGGGCACAAGGGAAAGACTGACATTGGCATCTGTCTGGTTCAAATCTCTGCTCCCCTGCTTACCAAATGCATGAGATTTGGGTGGTTCAGCTTGAAACAGCTGGCATCTGAGTCTAGGGAGCATGCATGTGGGGTCCTTAGCACACAGGGAGGGGGCCTTCTTCTCAACTAGTAAAGAGATACTGTTAACCAAACTTTATATTTGTTCTAAGTTACAAAAGCTTGAAGTTTGTTCAAAATATCCATCATTTAAGCAGTATGAGGAAACTCACTTGCTCTGAATTATAGCAAGAGCCACGTCCTGCATTTAGTTCAATATGGTAGCCTAAGGTTTTACCCAGAAATGACTCATGAAATAAGATAATAACAGGTGGAGTTGTTTTCCACACAGAAAGGGAAGATTATCCAATCTTGTTTGTCTAATTACTGGGGACGAGCCTAAATTCACTGCAGCGAGAATGCTAAGCTTTGAAGGCATCTTGAAGAGGAGACTGCTTCCTAGGCAGCTTGAGGCATATCCTGGCTCCTTTTCTACTGAGCTCTGTGCTCTGGGGCAAGCGACATAACTTCTCGAAGCTTCAGTTTTCCGCATTTTGAAATGAGATTATTGTTACCTGCTTTTGTGCACACTAACATATTTTGAAAGTAAAATGTGTCGAAAAGATTTACCGTGGTAGACCTTGGAAAGTCTTGCTAATGAAATTCACCTTTGGCTGGAGTTGGGGAAGCTGGAGTTTGAGAAATTCCCACCTTTCCCAGAGCTGATAAGAAGGGCTCTCCATTCTTCTGCTGTTTGCACAAACAATATAGGTTTATGGTGAACACCTGATTTCCTTCTCCAAGTCTGGGTTTTGGGGCGCACACAGCCCATGTGACCAGCCCCACTAAAGAATGAGTTTCCCTGATGGGCAACACGTCACACAGCATTACAATAACTCTTTGGGGGAAATGAAGAGCTATCTGTCTGACTGTACCAGAAGATTCTGATTCCTTTGAATTTTACCCTTCATGCTTTTTCTTTTGCTGGTCATGTTTAGCATCCTTTTGTTAAAAACAACAACAAAAATATGTACTTATGAGTAAGATTATTGCACTCTGAATCTTTGTAGCAAGTTTCCAAACCCGAGGGTGGGCTTGTAGACATGAAATATCTAGCTAATAAAAAAATATGTGCAGTGCTTACAGTGCTTGTCTGGCATGCGTGAGTACGCGAGTTCAAACCCAATCACCGTGCACACAATGAAGAGTCGGAGCAAGGAAAGCCACATGAAAAACTAAATAAAATTGATTCTTTCTCTCTCTCTCTCTCTCTCCCTTTTAAAAAATATGTGCAGTGGATGGTTTTATCATTGTTATGTTGATTTTCTGACATTATTGCTGTGAATGAAATGGCAGGGAATAGAGATGAAGATGTGGCAAGAACAAAACTTTGGGATCATTTCCTACTGCTTTTTGACAGTAATGTGAGAACAATATATCCCAAATATATCTCCCACATGTTAAGAGCTTACGAATGACAATATGCATGCTTGTTCTACTTGTGGAGACTCAGAGGCCACTAGGTGCTTTTCATTGGAGAATACAAAGGTAAGCCATGTTGTTCTACATCACTGAAGGTCAACAGGCTATGAAGAGTGTGTAATCATGTAACAGCTCAGTGAAAAGAGGCGGGGAGACATCCCACACAGCACCATATCACATAAAATCAAAGACATGAACTTACAAAACTGTGTTATGCAAGATCACATACAAACAAAATAATCAGTAACTGCGTAAGATGATATTTTCTGGTGAGGACAATTGTGGTAGAAAGTGAGTTATGGAAGTCAAAGGATATATCTGACCCTTAAAATAAGAATAGAGCCTTGATAGGCTCTGTAAAGAACAGAAATGGATGGCTGACTCAATGTTCTGTGCCTGGGAACTGAAATGAATCAATTTCACACTATAATGTGATGCTGGCAGCAATAATCACATTAGCTAACTTTAATTGAGCATCTGATGAACCAGACAGATATACCAGTAACATAACACATCTACAAGATACACCCATGGTGCCACATAGTACTTAAACCTTCACTATAATCCCATGAAACGTGCACTGCTAATATCCCTGTATTACACACCAGGAAGCTGAGGCACAGAGCAGCAAAGCAATTTACTAGGATTTCACTTTAGAGAGTGAAAATATGAACTGAGCCCAGAGTAGACCTCAGAAGTTGATGAAAAAAATTTTAAAAAATTAAGAAATGCTGAGTGTTGTCCTGTGACTACATGGTCACTGACCCTGCAGCCATTCTTGACAGCTGCCCTGCCTCCCTCCCCTTAGTGTTTTTGGAGTGCATTCTTAGGGTCAGGCAATGTTCCTACAACCAAAGTTATTAACTAGGTGTGGTGGTGCATGCCTGTAATCCCAGAGTTTCAGGAGGCTGAGGCAGGAGGATCACAAGTTCAAAGCTAGACTCAGTAATTTAAGGAGGCCCTAAGGAACATAGTGAGACCCCGTCTTGAAATTAAAAAAAAAAACAAAACAATGAAAGGAATGGGGATGTAGCTGAGTGGCAAAGTGCCCCTGGGTTCAAACCCCACTACAAGGAAAAAAGAGAACAAAACAAAGTTATTACAACATTAACATTGGAAAAAGAATAAAGAACACAAGACGACGCCAAGGGAACCTTCACATCTGAGGCAAAGGGGACTCCAGTAGACCTGTACTCTTTATCAGTCTAGTATTTCCTGTCTTGGTGAAATGAAGCTTTCCCTAGGGATGAACTTTCCCTGAGTTCTGAGTCAGAGTGAATCAGTTTGTGCACGAACAGCACACACCTCTCAGCGTTCATGAGTTGCAGCTTTCTTGGTCCTACTTTCCACGTAGCTTCCTTTAATTCTTCCAGCAATCTACCAAAGCAAGTACTGACTTCACTGTATTTTGTGGTTCTCAACTGGGACAAGAGGACACATTGCAGCTCTGGGGACATTTGGCAATATCAAAAGGCATGTTTGGTTTTAGGGTGGGGCGCTGCAGGCATCTGGTAAGGTAGAGGTTAGCAACAGCACTGCTGTACTTCCTACAATGCACAGGATGTACACCAGGATAAAGAATTGACCAGGCTCAGGACGTCGACAGCACTACTGCTGAGAATCCATGCTTTAACAATACGGTGTTCATCAATGCGGACTGCAGAACACATCGGGTTCTGCTAAAGAATTAAGGGTCTAGTTGCATGACCATTTTTAGTAAATCCTTTTCTACTTAAAACACAGAGTCATTTAAACCTATGGTCATACTCTTCAAATCATATTTGAACATAAGCTGAAAAAAAGCAAAAGATTTTGAGAGATGCATCTTCAAAAACAGGTTTTCCAGTGACACAGCAAAATCAATGTTCACAGCAGCTCAATCTACAATAGCTGAATTATGGAATCAACCCAGATGCCCCTCATTGGATGAATGGATCCAAAAGCTCTGGTGTATATATACAATGGAGTTCTACTCAGCTATGAGAAACAATGATATTGTGGCCTTTGAAGATAAATAGATGGCAATGGAAGAAATCATGCTGAGTAAAGTTAGCCAAACCCAGAGAGTCAAGGGTCGAATGTTTTCCCTCATTTGTGGAGGCTGGAGCTAAACCCAGTCTTGGGGGAAAGGTAATCAAATTCATGTAAGAGAAACACCAAAGCAAACCAATACATAGTCTAGGGGAACTGTAGACATGTAGGTGGTGGAGGGAGGAAGGGAGAGGTGGTGGAGTTGGAGAGGTAGGGAGGATAGGGAGGGATCTAAGGAGACAATTAACAGGGTAGACTATGTGTCAACCTCCTGAGAAGTAAAATGACACTTATACCATAATTTAATTCTGGAAAATTTACATACATATACATTATATATATTACATACACACACATTTACATCTCTTATAGGGGTGTAGTATAAAAGAATCAAGAGACAGGGAAGTGGGCATTGCATGGGAAACTATGATTTGAGACCAAATGTATATCATATTGTAACTTCCTATGCATTTAAGATTCATTGACAACTTAACACCTTAATAAAAAAATTTTTTAAAAAAGAAAAAATAGTGAAAAGTGAACTGTTAGAAAAATGCAACATGCAAATATTTATGAGATACAGTTGCAAGATAGTGGATAAAAAAGCGGGGGGCTGGAGCAGTGGCTCGGTGGTTACAGTGCTTGCCTGGCATGTGTTGAGTACAAGAGTTCAAGCCCCAACACCACGTACACAACGAAGTGTCCAAAGAATGCAGGTCACATGAAAAACTAAATAAAAATTGCTTCTTTCTCTCTCTCTCTGTCCCTTCTTTCTTTAAAAAAAAAAAAAAAGGGTTTCCTTTGATGTCTGAGAACCAACCACAAAAGAAAAATCAGCGACTTTGTTATTATGTTGCACCATCGGGACAGAAATGAATGGGTCAAAAACCACATTTGGGGAGCAAACTGCTATACTGTTTTAAACATTTTGCTTCCACCTTATACAATTTAATTTTATTTTTACTTAAGCTCCTGCTCACAACAAATATTTCCCCCAGGTGAGCAGTTCTAAGCCCTCAAAAAGCAATTGGAGTGGGAAAAAAAAGGTCCGGTGAGAAGATCAAGATATGAACTATCAACCCAGCTCCTGGGTGATAAGTTTAACTTTCTGACCTTCATTGGAAACCACATTAGCAGAGTGCTGATAAAACACTCTGAGCCGCACGGAGGAAGGTGTCTGTTCCAAAAGTTCTTGCGGGCCCAGCGTGACACAAGGCTTTCCTTATCTCTGTGATTTCCAGAGGGCACATACGGTCATTTCACATTTATCCCATGTGCTGTGCCTGGTTAAGCCTGCTGATTGGGTATCAGGACTTATCCTTAACCCAGAGCCTCATCAAAAATCTTTCCCAAGGCTGTACAGAGTGACAGATTTCCCCAGCCACTGTAAGCAGTCTCTGTGATTTGGAACAGGGCTCTTCAGGCCAGGAAGGAGAGCACGGGGTGCTACCAAGGGCTCTCATTTACTTAGGGGTCTCTTTAGCAATTCAAATTCTGGCTATTCAGACATGACCTGGCTGCCCCTGTGGCTTCTCTCCGCCCCTCTCAGGTTATGTCCTCTGTACTTCACTTCCACTTCAGAGACTATGGACTGGGAAAGCACTGGGGGTGGGATGCGGAGACAGCACAGAATCACATGCATGGTCACAGGGTCAGTCCTGCTGACCTGTGTGTGTCGTTGTAGCTATTCCTACTGTGAGGAAAGCTGCCAGCAGCTGTGGAATTAAGCAAAGCTAACTCAATTTCTGGAGAGCCACACACCAAGAGCAATACCGTGACGATGGTGCAATGTTGCTTTAATTAAAGTTGCAGAGCTCCTGTAAATGAGATGGATACTCATGTGAGATATACATTAGGAATCCCTATCTAAAAATGCTTGGGACCAGAGGAGTGTCAGGTTTCAGATTTTGGAATATTTGCACAGATATAATGAGACATCTCCAGGCTGGGACCCCAGTCTAAATCTGAAATTCATTTGTTTCTAATACATCTCATATACAGAGCTGGAAAGTAACTTTGCAAGATATCTTTAATAATTTTGGCCAAGGAAACAAAGTTTCATGGTATGGAATCTCTTACCTATGACATGTCAGCACTAAGTTGCAGAATGCAGGGTGCTTTGGATTTTGAAGGTTCAACCTCTATAGTACTCAGAAGGTCACAGTGGGATCGGCAGGTGAAGT
>PVKS010012560.1:0-53425 GCA_004027875.1 Aplodontia rufa
TATGAAGAACTCATAGGAGTCTGGAGATTGGGAAGATGGGGGAACCATCCCAGAAGCCGATGTCATTCCTCCACGAACTACCCATTTAACGCATGAGTTCTTCTGGGGGAAATTACAACAGGTAAAACCCAAGGTGGTTATCCATGTTTTGGCTTTTCCCCTGGATAACAAAGCTTATATCCATTGATTGCTAATGTTTTGATAATGTTTCCCCCTCAACTGTATTTCTATATATTTCTAATAAAAAAACACTAAAAAAATCAAAAACTTTTATCTAAAAGTGGGGAAGAAAGGATATGTGCCTTGCAGAATGCCTTAGAATTCAATCATCCTGATTTCCAGTTGGCCCTTTCTACTTTTTAATAACATGTTGCCTATTTTTCAACAAAGCAAATGAACTTTTTTTTACTCATATAATTTGTGAAGCATCTTTTACCTGAAATTTTCATATTATTCTGCTTGTCGTTTCCATGAACAGCTGTATATATGTGTGATGACGTCAATGTATTCCTCCTCTGTATATCTACAAGTTAAATAGCAATGTAATTAGAAAATAAAGATCTCACATAGTAAAAAAAATAATAAATAAATAAATAAATATTTTTCTCAGGTTTGAGTTAGGGGTTCTTTTTAGAAAATATTGTACCTTGACAATTTGGTCTCAACATGGCTGCTCCAAAAAGACAAATTCAAAATAATCACATGCCATAAAACTTTATTGTACTTCGTGAGGACAAGTGAGAGAATATCACACGGGACAAAAGCAACAAAAAGAAAGAAAGAAACAACAACAAAATAGTGTATCCATTTATTTCCAGTGGACAAGAAACTTCAACCATTGGACAACCTTGGCCTGATTCCCTTTTACTATCCTGAAGCCCAACATTCACCAAATAGTTAATGAATTCCATTCTTTGATTAAAAAGGAAAAAAATTAAAAATGTGAAAAAATACCATGGGAATAGAGCTTTATATTTGATATGGGATTGTATTTTGAAGGGTTCCTGTATGATATCTTTATCTGAAATTCCTATTAGCTCGGTTCCATTTAAGAAAAACAAATTTTGTCACTTATTAAAATGTCTTTAAATGATATCAAGGAACTAACATGAAATGCCCCAAATGTAGTTCATTTCTACTCCTCTAGCAGTTATGGTGATTTGCCAATGAGTGTCTCCTCTTTTCAAACTCGAATTGGGTCTGTGCTAAAACTTTTGTGTCCTCTCAATGTCAAAGTTTGTTGGGAACGGAAGTCCAAACTTGCTCCGACTTAGCAGGAAAGGGATCTCATGGGCAGAGGGGGGACCAAAGCAAACACTGCAACATACGGAATATTCCCAATATCATTTTCAAAAGATTTTTAAATACTAAAACTTATATAAGAAAAAAAATTTGATCATCCTGATTCCTGGGGTTCAAACTTCTGCATTCCATGTGTCTGGGACATGTCCCTCCCAGGAGAGAGAAAAATACTCTGATGAAAGAACCTATGGAAATAAGGTTCATCTGTTTAAAGTCATGTAGACTTTAACCATCCTGATGAAGCCCCCACATCCTAGGACAATAGTATGTCTTTTCTTTATCATGTCACCCAAGAGCATGTCTCCTCTCTTGGAGTTCAACTGACAGTAAATAATGCACAGTAAAGAGGGGCCCAGTGGCTGCTCACAATGATCACCTTTGGGTGATCTTACTTGACTCCAACATGCTGCTTCCCTATTCACTTTGACTTTCTAGACCTCTTACAGGAAGGCTTCTTATCTCTACGAATAGTACCATGCTTGATTTTATTCAGCGCAAACCCCAACAGGTCTAGGATACAACCTCTACACATTTGGACCCCTGGAATTCAATGGAAAAGAGACCTGGATTGCAGGGTTCAGTGGACAGTGAGATGGAGGGATGAAGCTCTACTGATAACTGGAAGCCTGAATCTTCTTGAGGAGACTGGACTCCAGCCTGGACCTGTTTCTGCTCCTTAGTAGACCTCCTTCAAGGTGATGAATGTGCTCCAACTGACAGGACATGGAGTTCAGGCTAAAGGACAGCAGAAAAGAAAACTGTCAATACTAGATGCATAATAGTAGCCTCCTTGACCCAGAGGAGACGTGTGTGACACACAGGCCCTGGGTACCCAAGCTAATGTCCTGTGTTGGGCACTGCGAAGCCTTCAAAACCCAAACCCAGAATCCAGGAGCAATGTTATATAGGGCCACAATTCCAACAGTCCCCACGTAGTTACCCACATGTTGCCATACACGGGTAAGGAGCAGGGGCACATCCCCAGGAGCTCAAAAATGCAGCCTACTAGTGGACAGTGGGCCTCACCTCTGTCCTGGGTTGCCTTCTCTTGACAGAACAAGGCTTGGCCATGAGCTGATCGTGTGCCTTCTATGTCATGTATTCCAGCCAGACATCACAAGGGCTGTGCTGAACAGGGCATGAACAGTTCTCATTTGCCCTACTGTGCATATTCAGCCCAAGTGGATTTCCCTTTGTCTCTTTCCTTGTTGCAGGATCAGACCCACATGACACTCTCTGAATGGGAAATCTGCTGTCTGTGTGCTTACCAGGGCCCCCACCTACCCCTGTCCCTCAGTTACTCACCTATTGGCCTGGCCTGATCTGCCCATCTCCCCAGGTACGTTGGCCTGGGCAGCATGGGCAGCCAGAAAAGAGACCAGTATCCTCTGGTCCACTTATGCCTAGGGTCTCCTGCCCCAGCCTTCACAATTTTCACAATCCCTTTGTCCCAACAACCACGTCTCTTCCTGCCTCGTGGGACCCTCTTGGACAACAAGAGAGAGCCTCTCTCTGCAATGCCTGGCTTCTTCTCATGCTCCTGGTTGGGGATTATGCATTCGGCCTCCTTTGTAGCAGTCAGAGCTTCTCCAAGCCTGCCTCTAACAATGCTATAAATACCATCCTTCCATTCAAATCTGCTATCTTCCTGTATCCTCCTGTCTCTCAGAACCTCTTGGCCCTGTATTCCAAGGTGCTTCCTGGTTTTGGGAAGCTCCTACCTCTGCCCTAGTCACTACCACTTGGCTTTCACGGAGGATTCCGGGCTGGAACACAGCATCTGAGTGGTGTAGGATCCACCTTAGTCTAGAGCTAGGGCTCCTCATGGCCAGTGACAGCACAACTCTTCCCTTTGGGCAGCCTAGGAACCCCAGCACAACCTTGTTCTTAACCTCTGCCACAGCTAAACCAGTGGGTTGGGCAGCACAAAGCAGCCAGGACATGGGGATGACATCCCCCCGGGCTGCATCTGTGTGATCTGATGCAGGACTCACCACAAGCTCGACTGGCTGCATGGATAGCAGTTCCCTCACTCTGTCAGCATCACTTCTGGCCCTGCAGCCTTCTTGGATCCTGAGGTTCCCAGGAGTGGAGGGAATGTGGGTTTGGCCTGCCCACCCCAGATCCTGAGCCCAGGTCCAAAGCCCTGTCTTGACCTTGCTGATCTGAGGCACCCTACTGTGAAGCACATAGGAGAACTCTGTGGACACTCAGCTGGACATGCCTGCCTTGACTACTGGCCTGGCTGATCTGAGCTCTGGGCCTTTTTCTCTGGCTTCATACTTTAAAAGTCTATTGTGGGATGACTTCTTTCATCTTCAAGTCCACTTCACTGGCAAAGATGATTTTTCCCATTGATATTACTCATCCTAAATCCTGAGCTGTTGCTTAAGGAAAGCTGAACATTAACTCATCTGTAAATGTTGATGTTGGTCTTTTCCTATGGAAACACTTGATTCTAGAATCCACAGGGACTTTTTTTTTTTCAAGATGACAGACCAGGGGCACAGATTGACACTGTGTTCCTCCTGAAACCATATCTCAATAAATGCACAGTCATACCAGAATGAGTAGACCAGTGAAAGTAAGAGACTGTGGAAGTCATCAACCACAGAAATGTTTTCATCCATTCTTGGAATACAGTAGAAAGACAGCTGATGGACACAAACCTCAAGAAAAGACTTGTGTAAGAAGATGTAGAACAGAGCCAGTCTACTTTGGCTGAGCCCTGGTTCTAATGAAGGAAAGAAGAGAAAAAAGGCCTTCAAACAAGTAGACAAATGTTCTTTCAAGGAAATGGCTCACAGACCCCTTGAGTACATTAGTATGTCCCCACATTTTTGCATTGTACCAACAATGGCTGACAACGAAGACAAGAGAGCAGGGAATGAGATGGTTCATTCATAATTTCTTTTTTAGAGAGACAAATAGAGAGTTATTTTTAAAAGTTTTTTTCATCTGGCTTTTATTTTTCCTCCACTTAGTTGTGTACGTGGTGCTGGGATCAAATCAGTTCCTTGCACATGACAGTGCTCTACTGCCGAGCCATCTCTCCAATGCCTGTCCAAGGCACATCCCAGGAGCTTGAAAATCTAGCCTGGCAGTGGACGTGGGTCTCCCCCTTTGTCCTAGGTCACCTTTTCTCGGCAGAACCAGGCTTGGTTGTGAGCTGGCTGATCGCCTGTCCGCGTCAAGTGTTCCAGCCAGATGTCACGGGGCTGTGCAGAACTGCGGCGTTAGCCCTGCATAGGGCGCTGAGTCCAAGTGGAGCCCCCTTGGTCTCTTCTCTGGTGTTGGGATCAAACCTGCACAATGTGATCTGAAAAGTTAGCTCAGTTGGCGCAGCGCAGGCGCATGGGCAGACACCAGCCACTCTCAGACAGTCGCCCGCCCTTTCTCTCTTGGGCCACAATACTCCCGCTCCTGGTTCCTGCTTTTCTAGCATCTGTGAAGCGCCCGGCATACAGTCTCTTCAACCAGGATCCCTGTCCTCAAGTGCCTTGGTCAGCTGGCTGCTACAGAGCCCCTCTCCTGCAGGGTGCACACACCTCTCTGGGGATCCTCCAGTTGGTGTCCTGGGCAGGGGAGGAGTCCCAGAAAAAGCCTGTGCTGTCAACCAGCAACTTGTGAATGTTCTTCCCTTCAGAATATGATGGATTCCCCCCTTCCCTGTGCACACCCATTCTCCTGTCTTCCCCACCTGCACTGATCCACCAGGCTGTGGAGCCCAAGACCCCAGATCACCTTCCTTCTCCTCCTCACAAGGAAACTGAGTTGAGCATCCCAGAGCAGCCCCAAGTAAGGATGGCCCACTGAGGAGGCAAATGAGGAGGAAGTGGTAGAAGAGGAGGAGGATCAAGGCTGGGAAGAGACAGATGCCATGTAGATGAAGGGGTAAGGGTGCTCCTAGCCCCAAATAGGGGATGACTGAGAAGAGACAAGGAGAAAGAAGATAAAAAAGGAGTAGGTCCAGGATTGACATTGAGAGTACAGAATGAGGAAAGGGTGCCCCTAACAAGTAGCACACATCAAGCTCCTGGGGGTGCAGGGAGACCTCAGTTTGGTGCAGCCCCATCATGGGCCTCAGGAGGGAAACACCTTGGTGAGAGGGCCCAGGTGATCTGTGCTCTGGTCACCATTCCGTCCCCAACTGGCACAGCTGTGGAGCAGGTGTGCTGACTCTGGGGAGGCAGTGCTCTGAGCACCAGCACAAGGCAGGTCCTCAATGCCAGAGAGGAGGACCAAGAAGGGCAGGATGAACGCTTCCTAGCTCTGCAGGCTCCCCAGGGTCAGGAAGTGAGGTAGAGGGAAAACAGCCTCCTCTTAGTCTGTCTGGGAACTATCCTCCAACCATAGACACTAACCAGAGGCCCCAGAGGACAACAAGGCCCATATCAATCACCCTGTCACTAATGCTAGCAATACTGAGGAATCAAGGTGAGCTGCCCTCACCTCCTAAGCATCCTCTTGTTTATTTGGAGAAAAAATTTGGGACCCTGAAAAAGAAGGTTCTGGGTCTAAAGAAGAACAACAACCTCAGAGGATGACATGGAGGCCTCAGAGGGTGCAGGGGAGGATGTGGCAGCCTGCACCACCACTCAGCATGCCCCGTCTTTCTCCTACCTGTGGTCTGCAAAGGTACTGCAGACCCACTGACCCTCTATCACCGTCAGATACCAGCTGTTCCTGCCACCTCCCAATTAGCAAAATGGGCTGCTAGGCCCCTGATCTTTTCTGTCCCTCTCCATTTCCCCGCATGTAATAGTAAGGAAGCAGATTCCCTAGTTGTCTTCCCTTGCCTCCTCCCACTAGCCCTCTTCTTCCTTTTAGGTCCAGTCCCAAAGAGGGAGCCCTGGCAAGTAAGATTCAACACCCTGCTCACTTGTTAAGAACTACAGCACCTCTCATTTACACCCTCCTCACACCTACTATCCCAGAGTCCTTCTCCCTAAAGTATTTGCTATAAAAGGGAATCTCAGACTCCTATGTGGATAGATTGTCCTCCTCCTCTTTCTCTCACTTCTCTTTCCTTGCTCACTCTTCTCCTAGTCCTTTCCACCAGCAATTCCATGATCATTGGTCAGCCCCTAATTTTAGTAAGGGACTCTCCCAACACTAGAGCCAATGCATCTGTGCTACACATCCTGCAGCCAGCTCTAGAGCCCAAGATCACTGCTATGGGCACTACTCTGCCTTCTAAGGCCATGATCTTCAGATCTATCCCTGGATCCAAAGGGAGCTGCTACCCACTCACCCAGACGACATAGCCTAGGAAGCACAGGCTTCTGGCAAAGAGACCAGTCTCTATTGGCCCATCTACATCTAGGGTGTCTGGCCCCAGGCCTTCCAAATTTTTACCACACACTGTCCCAGCAACCACTCTTCAGCTCACCTCTTGAATTCCTCTTCGCCCTCTGTGCAAAGTCCCACTGCTTCTCAAGTTCCCAGTCATCAAAAACATGCTGGCCTCTTGCTAGCAGGCATAGCTTCTGCTCTGTCATCCTCCAAGCCCACCACCAATGGTGCTGTAGATACCAGCCCTCATTCCAAGGCTGTCATCTTCTAGTCTCCTCCTGTCTCCCATGAGCACTTGGGCTCGTCTTCCATGGTGTTTCCTGTTTCAGTTAAGCTTCTTCTCGGTGGCAGCATTGCCTCGACCCCTGTCTCCACATTTGGCATACATAGTGTGTGCAGGCAATGAGCATGACTTCACCATCAGACCAGGCCATCCCTCAGTCCATAGCTAGGGCTCCTCAATGGCAGAAACAATACAACTTACTCTCTTTGGGCAGCCTGAGAATCAGAGAATAGGCTATGAGCTTAACCTCTACTAGAGATCAACCAGTTATTTGGGGAGCAAAAGACAGGATTTGCAGGTATGACATCACCCTGGACCCCATTTGACTTCCCACTTAATAGCCAACCAGACATTCAAAGAACTTTCCACATGCTGTGATGTAGGATTTCCTACCAGGTAGACCTGTTGAGGGATTGGTATTTCATTCTGAGACCACATTACTCTGTCTTATGGCTTTCTTGAACCCTGTGACTCCGAGAAGTAGAGGGAATATTGGGTTTGGCTGCCTATCCCAGGCTCTAGCCCAAGACTTAAGCCCAGTCTAGACCACACTGGATGTGAGGCACCACACAATGGAAGGCAGAGGAGAGCTTCGTGCGCACTTAGCTGGACCACTCTGGCTCTGCAGCTAACCTGCTGATCTAAGCTCTGGGCTTTTTCCTTGATCTTGGGCCTGGCTCTGATGTCCACTGCTACTTCCCTTTCCTGCCACATGATTGCCTCAATAGCCTTCCTCTTTCTCTGATGATGTAACATAAAATCCTATTGTTTCTAGTTCGTCTGTCTCAGTTTGCATCTTCCTTGCTCTTTGGCGAGGTGGTGGAAAAAGAAAAGGCATGTATGTGAGGTAGTGTGTGGAACTAGAACTTCTGCAAATATTCTGATCCTAGTGACAAGAATATGAAGTAGCCACTGTTAGGATAGCCTGTGTAAATAGTCCAGGACATGTAACACACAGCAGGTTCTCTAGACTCTTGGCAGAACACACTATAGAGCTGGACTTTTGAAAAACAGATGTATCAAAATAGAAGGTACAAACAGCAAACTTCATATAATTAAAGAAAATAGTTTCATAGGTTTTCCGCATGTGGATTCCCATGAAACCATTGACAAGAAAATGACAGGTCCCTTAGGTGCAAAAGGTGCCTCTTATCTCTTCCCAAGCCCTGCCTTCCACCTTTGTCCATGCTTCATTTACATGACTCCTGCTGTCTATCGCTAGAGTTGTGTCCCTGTTCTTCAGAAGTGTATGTCAATGAGTTATCAAAAAGTGACCTCCTTGGCTCCTTTCACCAAGCATAGTGATTTGTAGAGGAATTCACAATTTTGTGTGTGTCAAAGGCCCAGCCCCTGGTTTGGCTGAGTAGGGTTCCATGGTTTGGGCCTACCATGGTGAGTTTGTTCACCCAGATCTTGGTCAATGTCTGTGTTAGAGTGTTTAGTTAAGGATAAAGCTGGTGTGACTGTTTTCATGAAAGACTTTGTAGAAACACAGAAAGGAAGAGAAAGGCTGTGTCACAGGCTCAGTAGAGGTGTCACCATTCAATGCGTGCACTCACTGCCTGCTAGAGGGATGGTACTGCTAACCACACAGAGGAGTTCTAGTCCCCATACTTTCTCACCAAGAAGAGTTGAAGCATAGGCTCTGACTGAAATTCAAATAGGATCTCACTTGATGTTGAGGGACTGTGGGAGAATAATGACAGTATTGACAAGACCAATCATTGATTAAAAAATGCAGTTTACTTAAATATATGACCTCTGCTTCAAGCAGCTACATGGAAGAATTGGTATAAAAATGGGGAAGAGAAAAGAATCTGAAAGATTGAAAATGCTGTAGCAGTACCTAGAATAAACTATCTGGGTGGTGGTGGTAGGCCCTCAATGACACTGGAAGGAGTAATTCATGAGTCAGTTTGCCTGATGAGAATGTTGTGAAGTGACAGGTGTCCGAAAACAACATGCAAGACCTGCCCAAGCACTGCCATTTCCATCGAGCTAGCGAAACACAGAGCCTCAGTTTCTAAATGGTTCACCTAAAGGCACTTTCTCATTAAAAAAAAATCCCCAAAATAACTCACTGAAATCTAACAGGGCAAGAACTAAATGAACAATGCAGAGCTTTTTGATTGATTTATTATTGTTTTTGTAGGGCTTCATACTTTCAAAGCCTATTGTAGGTCAGTTTCTTCTTTCATCTTTGAATCCATTCCACTGGTGGGGATGATTACCCACCCCAATTCCTTGCTCAAGGAAAGCTGAATGTTAACACCTGTGAATGCTGAAGTTTGTCTTCTCCTACAGAAACACCCAATTCTAGAATACCAGGCGTATTCTATTTCAAGTTGACAGTCCAGGGACACAGATTGACTTTGTGTTCTTCCTGAAATCAGATTTCAACAAATGTACAGTTCTACCAAAATGAATAGACAAGTTAAAAAAGAGATTGTGGAAGTCATCAACAACAGAAAGGTTTTCATCCATACTTGGAAAATAAGAGGACCATAGAGCTGATGTACAAAATCCTCAAGAAAAGACTTGTGTAAAAAAATGCAGCACAGAGCCAGTCTGCTTTGGCAGAGCCCTGATTCTAATGAAGGGAGAAGAGATAAGCAGGACTTAAAACAAGAAGACAAAGGTTCTTTCAAGGAAATGGCTCATGGACCCCTCAGTATGTCCTCACATTTTGCATAGGACATACTATGGGTAGCTGGCAATAAGGACAAGAAAGCAGGAAGCGATAAGGTTCAGTCATGGGTTTTGGTTGTCTCTATCACAATTATGTATGTTGTTGACCATCCCCATGTTCCTTTCGTATGACTGGAGACTTGTGTTACAAATACCATCAAATAGGGCTGGAGTGGTGGCTCAGCGGTGAAGTGCTTGCCTGGCATGCACAAGGACCCACATTTGAACCCCAGCACCACATATACAACTAAGTGTTGGAAAAACAAAAAAACAGACTAAAATAAAAAAACAGACTAAAATAAATAAATAAAATTGATTCTCTCTCTTCCTCTCTCTTTAAAAAAAAAAATACCATCAAGTGTAAGTATATCTATACTGGCAAGTGTGAATTTCCATTTATTATTTTCTCAATTAGTGAGTTAACAGTTTGTTTTGGAAAATATTTTGCCCAGACAAATTTACCTCAACATGGATGCTTCCTCAACCAAATTGTCTCAAAATAACATGCCGCCAAACTTTATTTTTTTTCAAGTAAATACATAAGAGAATACCACATAGGATTAAAAAAAACACCAAAAAGAGCTAAACGTTTGACCTATATGATCCCACTTGACAAGAAACTTCAACCATTAGATTTTTCAAGGACAGGCTTATCCAAATCTCTTTTACTATCCTGAAGCCCAGCACTCACCAAACAGTTAATGAATTCCATTCTTTGGTTAAAAAAGATGAAATAAAAGTAAAAATCAAAGCAAAACAAAACAAAACAAAACAAAAAAACTCTGAGATTTATACACTGTAATTAATTTTTTTTAATGAATCTGATGTGGGGTCCTATTTTGAAGAGTTTCTCTAAGAAATCTTTGTCTCAAATTAGTTTTTGTTCCATGTGGACCTTGTTCCATGTGTTCCATGTGGCACTTAATTCTGCACCCGTAACTCCCAGTCCCATGGCCTTCTTGGGACTTGTAGTTCCCAGGAGTGGGAGGGAATGTTGGTTTGGCCTGGCCATCCCAGGCCCTGGGCCCAAGTCTGGACCCCAGTTTAGGTCATGCTGGATCTGAGGCACCCCTTAGTGGAAGGCAGAGGAGAGCTTTGTGCGCACACAGCGTGACTGCCTCATCTCAACAGCTAGCCGGAGTGATCTGAGCTTTGGGCCATTTTCCTTGACCTTGAAACTGACTCAGGTGTCTACTGCTATTTCCCTTTCCTCTTACCTGATTGCCTCAATGGCCTTCCTCTTTCTCTGATGATGTACATAAAATTCCAGTTTTTTTTTCTAGTTCATTTGTCTCAGATCTTACATCTCTCTTGCTCTTTGACTTGGTGGTGAATAAAGAAGAGTAATGTATATGATGTGATTTGTGGAGGCAGACCTAAAATAGTCTGCGTCCCAGCAATGAGGATGAGAAGTGGCCACCTTGAAGGACAACCTGTATAAATAGGCCACACAGGAAACTCCCTAGACATTTGTCAGAACACACTATTGTTCCTGAGTTTGGAAAAATGGTTGCCAAAACAGAAGTGACAACAGGGAAGGGTATCACACACCTATAATGACAGTGACTCAGGAGGCTAAGGCAGGAGGATTGCAAGTTCAAAGCCAGCCTTATCAACTTAGTGAGACCCTCTCTCAAAATAAAAAATAAAAAGGGCTGGGAATTTGGCTCAATGCTTAAGTGCCCCTGGCTTCAATCCCCAGTTTAAAAAAAAAAAAGATGAAGAGGAGAGGGAAACAACACAAGCTTCATATGCTTCAAGAAAATGGTTTCAGAAAGATGGCAGAATCAAGCTAGAAAGTATTTGCCTGATCTCCATAAGACTCTGAAAAGAAGTGAATACGGACAGAGTGGAGAGGTGGGTGACAAAATAAATGTTATAGGACTCTATTTTGTGTAGTCTGAGACCTGGAGAGGCTGTAGGTGGGGCAGCCAGATTGGAAAACAAACTCACAGAGTCCTAACCTGTGATCTGTAAATGGTAGGCATGAGGGGGAGAGGGACACCTGAGGGATAAATGCTGGTCAACCAAGGACATTCTATTGAGCTTGCCCACTCAAAAAGAAATGGTTAAAGGGACACTCGTAACTTAAACTGCAATGGTGAAAGAGGGAAAAGTTTCTTGAGAAACACCGCAGACAGTATGAAGTCAAGACCTGAGTGGAGGAATGGGCCTGGGCTGAAGTCATTTTGCACTGGCCGAACAGTCAGCTCACCAATCAAGGAGGCCAGGGTATTCCCACTCTGAGACAGCTGCAAAGTGAGCCAGGAGGAAGCCCCCTGAAGTGGGCACTCTTGGTAAGGAATTGGTACAGAGACCACTAAGGGCAGTGAAGCCCTCTCCCCCACCCCTGCTCCACAAACAAAGGGAACAGAGCTGCCTAGTAGGATTCGGTTGCAGGAAAGTGCCAAGGCATGCAAAGTCATGTTCAGCAGATATTTGACTGCTCTCACCAGTGCATATTCCCACTTACCCACTTAATTCAGGCAGCTTTGCTCCAACCAGGGGGGGATGGATTCACCAGTCCCTGACTGCTAATATGGTTGCATTCACTTGACTCAGGGCAGTTTTGCTCTGACCAGGGGAAGACAGATTCACCAGTTCCTGACAGCTAGCAGTACAGAGTGACATCACTGGAGGCCTGGGAGTACAGTCATTGCAGTACCACAACAAAGAGAAGCAGATCAAATGTCCAATACCACACAGAAGCAGCACAGAGCTGCCAGAGGAAAGGGGTGGATACCAGCAATAGGTGCAACCCACCCACCTATCACTCCTTTTTACCTTGGTGCAAATTAAATTATATGAGCATCTCTCCCTCCCTCTCTCTTTCTACCTTGGTGCAAATTAACTAATCTTAGGAGTTCTCTCTCTCTCTCCCCCTTATCCTTCTCTCTCCCCCTTATCCTTCTCTCTCCCCCTTTCTTACTGCCCTTCTCTTTGCCTTCCCCACTTACTCAATCTTCCTTCCTTCTTTCCTCCGTTTAGCACACGCTCAAGATAATAGTAAGGTTACTAAATTTAACTACTAATCCTTTGACCTGTTTCAGAATTTTATTATAGGTTTATAACTGATTTTGAGGAACTGCAGAGAACAATTAAAAGAAGCTTTTGTTCTTACACGGTTGAATAGAATGAGATTTGGCTCAGAAAGGACTATATAAAATGGATCTCAGTTATATCTCTTAAACTGAGGCCGAATTTGGGATCAACAGAGAACACACATTCAATTAAAATAATAGGTTTGGAAATTCACCCAACCCAGGGCTCATAAGAAAAAGAAGCTCACAAAGTAAGCCCTCACTTAAAAGAAAAAAATCAGAACAGTTCTGATAGATGGGAAGACATACAAACATATGAAAAAGCAAGGAAACAAAGCATTCCAAACTACCCATACTGCTTCAACAACAGACATCGATAACATGACAGTGGAAAAAATGTCAGAGAAGGAATTTAGAAAATTCATACTTAAATTTTTCTATGAGCTAAAAGATGATGGAAGGAAGAAATTTAGAGAGGAAATACAGGAAGTGAAAGATTACTTCAGTAAAGAGACAGAGATCCTGAAAAAGAATCAAATTGAAATCCTTGAAATGAAAGAATCAATAAACCATATTAGACCACTTTGAAAAAAAGATTTTCAGGCCTCAAAGTATATAATGTTGAAAATAAAGTTAGCCATAGAGAAAAGATGTTAAAAGACCATGAATAAAATATTTAAGAAATCTGGGATAATGTCAATAGACCAAATTTAAGACTCAACAGGATATATGAAGGCTTGCAAATGCAAACTAAAGGACTACACAGTCTCTTAAATGAAATAATAGCATAATATTTCCCAAACATTGGTATCAAATTCAGGGGGCATATAGGACTCCAAATATGCAGAATCATAACAGATCCATGCTAAGACACATTATTATGAAAATGCCTAATATACAGAACAAGGATAGAATTTTAAATCTTGCAAAAGAAAAATGATCGATCATATTTAGAGGTAAACCAATCCAGATGTCAACTGACTTCTGAACCTGGACTCCAAAAGCAAGAAAAGCTTGGAATAATATATATGCTACTCTGAAAGATAATGGGTGCCAACCAAGAATACTATACCCAGGAACATTCAGCTTCATAATTAAAGGTGCAATAAGAACTTTCTAAACCAAAGCTAAAAGAATTCATAACTGGCAACCCTGCGCTACAAAACATATTCAATAAAATATATCATGAAGAAGAAATGAAAATCAGCATAGAGAAACACTACACTAGAAGAATAATCGATCAAAACAGAATCAAATCCAATTTAAATACAAGAAATAAATCAAAATGACAGGGAAAAGAATCAAATTAAAATCCTTCAAATGAAAGAATCAAAAGAATAAAGAATACAAATCATCTCACAATAATAATGTCGAATGTATTAAATGTATTAAATGTATTAAATTAAGCTCTTCAATCAAAAGACATAGATTGGTACTTTGGATTAAACATTAAGACCCAACAAATAGGCCTCCTGCAAGAAACTCACCTACCAGGCAAAGATATTCAGAGACCGAAGGTGAAAGGATGGGGAAAAAACCCGTACCATTCACATGGTTCTTGTAAAGAAGCAAGGTTACTGTTCTCTATGAGATAAAGCTGACTTACAGCCAAAATAAATCAGAAGACACAAGGGTGGTCGTTTCATTCTACTCAAGGGAATCACACATCAACAGTATATAATGATCATAAATACGTATGCCCTACACAATGGATCATCTACATACATCAAAAAAACCCTTCTCAATTTTAAGAACCAAATCAATCAAGATACCATGATTCTAGGTAGCTTGAACACACTTCTTTTATCACTGGATAGATCACCTAAACAAGAACTAAATAGAGACTTTATAGAACTAAACCATACAATTAGTAATTTGGACCTAACAGACATGTTTAGAGTATTTCATCCACCAACAACTGAATTCACTTCTCAGTGGCACTCAGAACATTTTCTAAAATTGGTCATATTCTAGGACACAAAGCAAATCTTGGCAAGTTCAAAAAGGCAGAGCTAACACCTTGAATTCTATCAGACCATAATAGAATGAAATTAGAAATTAACAATAAGATAAACAATAGAAACCACTCTAACACCTGAAGATTAAATAATACACTCCTTTTTTTTTCTAGAGAGAAGGACAGAGAGAGAGAGAGAGAGAGAATCAATTTTTATTTAGTTTTTCACATGACTTTCATTGCTCTCACACTTAGTTGTGTATATAGGTGCTGGGGTTTGAACCCGGGTACTTGCGCATGCTGGGCAAGCACTGTAACCACCGAGCCACCACTCTAGCCCCTAAATAACACACTCTTGAGTAATGGATAACAGAAGAAATCAAAGGAGAATTTAAAAAATATTTGGAGATAAATGAGAACAGTGATGCAACATATCTAAATCTGTGGGACAGTATGAAGCAGTTCTAAGAGAAACGTTCATAGCATTGAACTCATACATTAAAAGAATAGAAAGACACCAAATAAATAACCTAATATTACATCTCAAGGACCTAGAAAATAAGAACCAACCAACACCAAAATTAGCAGAAGACATGAAATAATTAAAATCAGAGCTGAAATCAATGAAATTGAAGTTAAAAAATAATACAAATAATCAATAAAAATAGAGATTTTTTTGAAAACATAAACAAAATTGACAACCATTAACCATACTGATTAAAAGAAAGAGAGAAAAAACTCAAATTATTAAAATTTGAGGTGAAGAAGGAAATGTCACTACAAAACACCTGAAATCCAAAGGATAATTGGAAACTATTTTGAGAATTTATACAATAAGCTAGAAAACCTTGAAGATATGAACAAATTCCTAGAGACATATCTACCAAAATGAATCAGGAGGAAATAGAAGAGTTAAGCAGACCAATTTCTAGTTATGAAGTTGAAGCAGCTATCAAAAGCTTTCCAACAAAGAAAAGCCCTGGACCAGACAGAGTCTCAGACAAGGTCTACCAGATTTCTAAAGAACTAATATCAACCCTCTTCAAATTATTCCATGAAATACAAAAGGAGGGAACTCTGCAAAAACTCATTCTATGAACCCAGTATCAGCCTGATATCAAAACCAAAGACACACCCAGGAAAGAAAACTTCAGACCAATGTTCTTGATGAACATAGATGCAAAAATTCTTAATAAAATATTGGCAAACTGCACACAAAACTACAATAAAAAGGAAAAAGGAGAGACTCCCAAAAGCTGTTGAAGCCCCTTTTGCTTCAGGAAACTCCATATTCTCTCCCTGAACTGAATGGATTGCTCCATCTTGTTTGCTTCGAGAAAAAACAAACGGAATGCAGCAAAATCAGGACACCTTGGCCATCAGACATCTTAAAGCTGTCTCGGCTTTAAAATCCCTATAAACAACAACTATCAACAATCTCCACAGGCCCTGAGAACAAGATTCCGATATATATTGGAATTTAATCCCTCTCATCCAGAAATGTTTGAAAACACAATAATTTGGGAATATTTCTAGAGCAGGAATCAGTCTGCATCAGACTGGGGTGTCCCACCTGGACTTGGTGGAAGATGCCATTCTGGCTCAGGTATCCAATCTCTGCGATTTCACAGGGGATCACTGAGAAATGGGGGTAAGAATCCCTTACAGAAATCCACAAATCTAAGACAAACCAGCTGCCCAGCTTTTCCATATTCACTGCAATAACTTGAGATCAGCACCTCATGTTGCAACTGAATGCAGGGTGAAAAACCTGGCAGCCAGCATGAATAAATTCACTGAGTCAATCTTCCAGAGTGTATACTCGCTGAGCTGGAGAAGGATTCAGTGTCACCCGGAAGATATTTAAACTAGAGATAATTGTAATGGGTGAGTGAATGACTCACCACCCTGCTTCCTGCTCCTCTCTCCCTCCCCAAGTTGCAGGCCTCTGGCAATTCTCCCTAGCACCAAATCTCCCAGGGGCAAATTGGTCAGATGGTGACTGTGACCAGCAGAGGGAGCTCCAAGACTACACTTGAGCCAGAAACTAGACTCATCTGATACTGTGATTTTTAAATTTTTTATTATTTATTATTATCTTAAATTTAATTTTATTTATTTTTCTCTTATTTTTATATGTGTGCTTATATGTTGTAGTTTCTTCTCTCAATTTCCTTCCTTCTTTACCCTACTTCTTCCTTTCCAGTAGTTGTGCACACCAACCAAGGTCTGGGCTCCTGTCCAGCACACATTATTTTCATGCTGTGTAGCCCCTTAGTATCCCCTGTATAGCCCCTTCATTTCTCTGCTACCCAACAGCCAAAACCTATTCCTCATTCTTTCACCTTTTTCTTTTTTAAATCAGATTATCCCACAGCATCTCTTACTCTCTCTCTCTCTCTATGCTCTTGCTCCATTATCACAAGTTCCTCTTTACCTTCCTATCTCATTTCTTTTGCTTTCAGGAGACTGTAAGTTTACCACCTAATTGGAGCCCAATTGGAGATAATTGCTAATCCCATCATTCCTTCCACAGGTAAAAAAAATAACAGTACAGCAGCTACATAAGGAACAGAATAACCAGTTCAATATTGTTTATTGTATGCTTTGATCATATTTACTATTTTTCCTTAAATAGGGAGATACTGGAAATCTGATGTGAATGCCAAACTAGAAAACGGTTGTTTGCTTTTAAACCAGTTCTAGACTGATGGGTAATAATGTTATCACTGAAGATAGTTACTAATCATTCCACTCCTCTCATAGGTGGTAATTAACATTGTAAGAGTTATAGAGGGAAAAAGTAACCAGTTAAACACTTTCTATTGTATGCATTGGATGTTCATATTGACTCTCTTCTTTTACCTTGTGACTTATTGGAAATCATAAAGGTCAATAACAAGTCACAGGTTGGGGAGCCAGCTGTTGAAATGTACTATCCAAATTATACCCCATCCCAAATAAGCAAAGAAACAAAAACCCTACAACCCACCAACAAAATCCCAAACTGAAATAACCAGAGAGACACCTCAGGCCCCACTCTCTGACACTGAAAATGAAAAAACCAAAACAAAACAAAACAAAAACTAACAAAACAAAAAAAAAAAACTCCTCAAACCCACAACTCCAGTCAAGGAATCTACGGATAGGAACCAGAATGAAAACTGAGAAAAAAGTAACAAAACTCTAACTATTAAAATGATCAGAGAATTAAAAGAAGACTTAAGGAGGGAAATAAGAGCAATTAGAGGAGCTGAAAGACCATTTTAATAAAGAATTAAAGATGCTGAAAAAAGACATTGCAGAGCTCTTAGAATTGAAAAACACAGTCAACCAAATTAAAAGCTCAATGGAAGACATTAATAACAGGGTAAACTCAGTAGAAATAGAACTTCAGCTCTGGAAGAAAGAACATTAGACAACAAAGCAGGCTGAGTAATCTTGAATGCACAGAGGATGGACATGAAAAAAAAACTTACTGATCATAATCACAATTTCCAAGAATATTCTGAAGAAATAACATGAGAGTAATCAGAATAGGAGAGAACACTGAAAAACAAACAAACAGCCTAATGAACCTTTTGGATGAGATAATCAAAGAAAATTTCCCCCATTGAATCAGATATTCACATTCAAGATGTGCATAGGACACAAAATAGACCTAACCAAATGAGAAGCTCACATAGGTGCATCATATTCAAAATGAATAACAGAGAAAACAAGTGAAGAGTGTTAAAAGTTGTAAAAGAAAAGCATCAAGTCACATTCAGAGGCAAACCAATATGGATCAATGCAGATTTCTCAACTCAGACCATAAAGGTGAGGAGAGCGTGGAATAAAATATTTTACACATTGAAAGTAAACAATTGTCAGCCAAAAAATACTATACCCAGCAAAACTTAGCTTCAAATTTGATGGACAAATAAAAACATTTCATGATAAGAACAAATTAGCAACATACAGAGCTCTACAGAGAATACTCAAAGACAAACTTCAGAGGAACAAGCAAACAACTCCCAAAATCCACAATCAAAGGAAAGTCAATAAAAGCATAACCCACTAAAAGATATCCAAGATGACACAAAATCCATCCAAGAAGGTCACAATGCCAGGGGACCGAAGACACATATCTATTGTAATACTGAATGTGAATGGACTCAATACCCCATTCAGAAGACACAGATTAGTGAATTGGATCAAAAAACAAAATCCAACAATATGCTACTTACAGAAGACTCACCTCACAGTCAATGATAGCCATAGATTGAAGGTAAAAGGTTGAAAAAAAGACCTACCAGGCATATGGCACAAGAAAGCAAGCGAGAGTTGTGATATTCATATCTGGTGAAGATTATTTCAACCAAAACTTACTCAGAAGAGACAAAGAAGGCCACTACATCTTAGTAGAGGGAACTCTAATCATGAAGATGTAACCATGGTTAACATTTATGTCCCCAACTCCAATTCTCCCAAATACATAAAAAAATACTCCATGACATTAAACCACTTATCAATCCCAACACAATAATACTGGGGGACTTTAATACATATTTATCACCAATTGGTAGATAATTAGAACATAACATTAATAAAGATGTTTCCAGACTAAACAGCTCTATAAATAAAATGGACCTAACAAATATCTATAGAATATTCCATCCCATATCAGCTTAGTTTACCTTCATCTCAGCAGTTCAAGAAATAGATCATATCCTAGTCCACAAAAAAAATCTTAGCAAATACAAAAAAGTTGATATACTCCCATGTATCTTATCAGACCACAATGCTATTATCCTAGCAATAAACAGCAAGAAAAATAACAAAGTATATAAATATATGGAGATTGAATAATACCCTTTTAAACGTTTTGTGTTGTTTTTGTTTTTTTAGAGAGAGAGGAAAAGTGAAAGACAAAGAATCAACTTTATTTAGTTTTTCATCACTCTGATACTTAGTTGTGTATGTGGTATCGGGGTTCGAACCTGGGTCTTCATGCATGCCAGACAAATGCGATGCTACTGAGCCACACTGCTCGAGCCCCATGAAAGGATTCTTCTTCTTTTTCTTCTTCTTCTTCTTCCTCTTCCTCTTCTTTTTCTTCTTCTTCTTCTTCTTCTTCTTCTTCTTCTTCTTCTTCTTCTTCTTCTTCTTCTTCTTCAAGAGAGAGAGAGAGAGAGGGACAGTAAGAGAGAGAGAATCAATTTCACTTATTCATGTGGCCTTCATTGCTCCGACACTCCATTGTATACGTGGTGCTGGGATTAAAACCCATGTCCTCATATATGCCAGGCAAGCACCGTAATCGCTGAGCCCCCACTCCAGCTCCCCATGAGAGCATTCTTAAGAGGTAAATTTGTAGCATTGACTGCCTTCGTAAAAAATCAGGTCGGAGTCCAAATAAATAAATTTATGCTCCGCCTTAAATCTCTACAATAAAGAAGAATGATCCAGTCCCAAATCTAGTAGAAGACAGGAAATAACCGAGTTCAGAGTGGAAATCAATTAAATTGAGAACAAAAAGAAAATGACATGAAGAAAAATGAACAAAGAAATGGTTCTTTGAAAAAAATTAATAAAATTGACAGACCCCTAGCCAACCTCAACATGAAAGAATGAAACGAAACAAACCAACAAAATCACCAACAAAAATGGAGACATCACCATTGACTCATCTGAAACACAGAGGATTATCAGAAACTATTTTGAAAATCTATACGCCTCCAAGTTGGATATCTGGAGAACGTGGAAAAATACCTAGTCACATATGACATTCCCAAATTGCTGCAGGAGGATATTGAGCCTTTAAAAAGACCAATACAGGTAGTGAAATTGAAACAGCAATCAAAGACCTTCTAAAAAAGAAAAGCATAGGACCAGATGGATTCTCAACTGAGTTCTACCACACCTTAACAGAAGAATCATCACCTTTCTTTATTTAGTATTCTATGAAATAGAAAAGGATTAACTGCCTGCCCTCCCAAACACTTTTTATGAGGCAATAATAACCCTGATACCAAAGCCCAGCAAAGACACATTAGGAAAAGAAAGCTACAGACCAATGTACCTTAATAAAATCCCAGCAAACTGCATTCAAAACACATAAAAAAATAATATGTCAGGATCAAGTGGGCCTCATTCCAGGCATGCAAGGCTGGTTCAACATATGCAAATCAATAAATGTAATTCATCACTTAAGCATAATTAAAGACAAAAATCATAGGTTCATCTCAATTGATGAAGAAAAGGCCTTTGACAAAATCCAAAATCCATTTGTGCTCAAAACTCTGGAGAAGATAAAGATCAAAGGAACCTACCTTAATTTTGTCAAGGACATTTATGACAAACCCACTGCCAACATTATACTTAATGGAGAGAACTGAAAGTATTACTACAAAACTCAGAACAAGACAAGGCTGTCGACTCTCAGCACTCTTTCTCAATACAGTCCTCAAAAACCTGGCCAGATCAATAAGACAATAAAAGGAAATCAAGGGGATTCAAATAGGAAAAGGGGAAGTTAAACTACCTGTATTTGCAGATGATATGATCCCATACGTAGAAGATGCAAAAAACTCCACCAGAACACTTCTAGAGCTTGTAAATTATTTCAGCCAAGTGTCAGGATACAAGATCAACATGCATAGATCAATACATTTCTTATACTCCAGCAGCAATTCTGTCAAAGAAGAAATCAGGAAATCCATCCCATTCACTGTAACATCAAAAAGAATAAAATACTTAAGAATTAATCTAACAAAGGAAATAAATGACCTCTATAATGAAAATTATCAAATTTTGAAGAAAGAAATTGAAGAAGACTTGAAAAGATGGAAAGAGATCTCATGTTCTTGGTTAGACAGAATCAATATAACTAAAGTGGCCATTATGCCAAAAGCCCTGTACAAATTCAACATAAACCCCATTAGGATACCAATGCCATTCTTCACAGATACAGAAAAATCAATTCTCAAGTTCAGGTGGAGAAATAGGAAACCCAGAATTGTCAAAGCATTACTAAAACAAAAAAAGAAAGAAAGAAAAAACAAGAGGTATTGCAATACCAGTCCTGAAATTATACTATAGAGCTATAATAACTAAAATGACATGCTATTGGTATCATAATAGACAGGAAGACCAATGGGTTAGAATAGATGACACTGAGACTAACCCACAAATCTTTAACCATCTGATCTTTGACAAAGGGAACAAAAATATAGCTTGGAGGAAAGACAGCCTGTTCAACAAATGGTGTTGGACAAACTGGATAATCATATGCAGACAATTGAAACTAGATCCTTATCTTTCACCCTGCACAAAAATCAAATCAAAATGAATCAAAGAACTAGGAATTAAATCAACAACCATACAATTATTAAAAGAAAAATAGGATCAATTAGTGTAGGCATATTAGTGTACACCATATTAGTGTAGGCACCTTCTTCCTTAACAAGACTCCCATACCACAAGAATTAAAATGAAGAATCAATGAGTGGGATGCTATTAAACTGAAATGCTTCTGCACAGCTCAGGAAATAGTCAAGAGTGTCAAGAGAGAATGTATAGAATGGGAGAAAAACATGGACTGCTTTCTCTCCAACAAGGGGCTAATACCCAAAATACACAAAGAACTCAAAAACACATACCAATCAATAAATGGGTTAGGGAACTAAACAGAAACTTCTCAACAGAGGAAGTTCAAAAAGTTAATAGATATATGGGAAAGTGTTCTATATCACTTGTAATCAGATAAATGCATAAAACTGCACTGAGATTCCACCTCTAGTCATAATGGCAAAGATGAAATATATGCACAATAAGAGAAGCTGGAGAGGCTGTAGGGAGAAAGGAACACTAACATACTGTTGGTGAGACTGCAAACTGGTACAGCCACTCTGGAAAGCAGTGTGGATACTTCAAAAAGTTAGGCATGAAACCACTGCAGAACCCAGCTGTCCCACTCCTGGGTATTTTCCCTGAAGAGCTAGAATAGGCAAATTGCAGAAACACAACTACGTCAAAGTTTATAGCAACTCAATTTATAATAGCTAAATTATGGAAACAACCTAGATGTCCTTACTGGATGAATGGATCCAAAAACTGTGAGATACACACACACACACACACACACACACACACACACGAGTTTTACTCAGCTATAAAAAAGAATAATATCATGGCTTTGGGATGGAAATGGATGGAAATGGAAAATATCATTACGAGTGACAAAAGCCAAAGCCAGAGACTTAAGGATCAAATGTTTTCTCTCTTCTGTGGAGCTATAGTAAACCCTAAGATAGGATGAAAGTTAGATAAGTTTATTTAATAGACCCATCAAATTTGAAGTAACATATAAGATGTGGGAACTGTAGCTATCAAGGAGGAAGGAGAAAGGGAGGGAGGAGAGGGAGGGAAAAGGGGGTGATCAATACTGTAGAGTACAATTGACTCCCACGAGAAGCCAAAACATACCCAGGCAGGCACATAAATCTAAAAAATTCAATGATTAAAATACATGTATATGGTCATTTATACCTGTAACATAGAGGAATTACAGAGGACATATGAGATCAGGGAGTGGGGAAGGGGAGAGATCCTGGACAAGGATTGGGTTTAACCTTCTCTGTCATTACGTATGCATGTATGAAAGTGAAGCAACGAATCCCTTCATTACGTAAGATAATATTTAACCAATAAATAAATAAAAAAAAGAAAAAATATATTAAAAAGATAGTGCGCCATGATCAAGTGGGATTCATCTCAGGGATGCAAGGTTGATTTAATATACAGAATTCAATAAATGTAAACCACCACATAAATAGACTTTTAAAAATCACATGATTATCTCAATAGATGCAAAAAAAGCATTTGATAAAGTACAGCACCCACTTACGTTTAAAACACTAGAAAAACTAGGGATGGAAAGAACTTACTTCAACATTATAAAGGCTATATAAAAGCTATATATAACAAACCCAAGGCCAATATTCATTTGAATAGAGAAAACTGAAAGCATTTCTTCTGAAAATAGGAACAAGACAAGGATGTCCACTTTCACCACTGCTGTTTAACATAGTCCTTGAAGCTCTAGCCAGAGAAATTGGCAAGAAAAAGAAATTAAAAGAATATGAATAGGCAAAGAATAGATCAAATCATCTCTGTCTGCAGATGACATGATTATATATCTAGAAGACCCAATAAACTTACCCAGAAAACTTCCAGTGCTCATAAATGAATTGAGAAAAGTAGCAGGATACAAAAATCAACATTCATAAATCAATCACATTCCTTTATTCCAATGATGAACTTGTAGGAAAATTATCTCATTCACAATAGCATCAAAAAAATACTTAAGAATCAATCTAACAAAAGAGGTGAAGGACATCTACAGTGGACACTATAGAACATTAAAGAAAGAAACTGAAGACCTTAAAGGATGAAAAGACCTCCCATGTTCTTAAGCAGAATTAATATTATCAAAATGGCCATGTTACTGAAAGTGCTATACAGATTCAATGCAATACCCATCAAAATTCCAAGAATATTCTTCACAGAATTAGGAAAAGCTATCATGCGGGGTTGGGGATTTAGCTCAGTGGCACAATGCTTCCTAGTTCAGGCCTCAGCCCTGAAAAAACAAAAACAAAAACAAAAAGAAAGAAAGAAAGAAAGAGAAAGAAAGTAAGAACTATCATGAAATTCAATTGGAAAAATAACAGACTCAGAATAGCCAAATCAGTCCTTAGCAAGAAAAGTGAAGCTGGAGGTACCTCAATACCAGACTTCAAATTAGACCACAGAGCTATAGTAAGAAAAACAGCATTGTATTGGCACCATAACAGACAGGAAGATCAATGGAACAGAACAGAAAAAGCAGACACAAACCCACTTAAACTCAGTTACATCATACTTGACAATGGTGCCACAAATATAAGTTGAAGAAAGAACAGCATCTTTATTTTTTTTTTTTGCATAAAGAAGCTCTACTTATAGAAAGTAGATGGTTTTATTTTTTTTCAAATTTATTAGAAGTACAGTAGCAATCAATGTATATAACCTTTGTTATCCAAGGGTAATGCCAAAGCATAGATAAACCACCATGGGTTTCACCTGTTGCAGTTTCCCCCAGAAGAACTCATGCATTAAATGGGTAGCTCGTGGAGGAATGACATCGGCTTCTGGGATGGTTCCCCCATCTTCCCAATCACCAGACTCCTATGAGTTCTTCATATACCCTCCCCCTCCCCATCCCCTTCCCTACACCTCCAAGTATCCTAGGGAGCTTTCGCCCCTGTTGCACTGAAAGTCATTCAGTTTGAGGCTTTGTTAGGTCAGCCGTCTGTCCTACTGCTTCAACATAAATTCTAGTATCAACAGATGAGAGAAACCATTCGGCCCTTGAGTCTCTGAGCTTGGGAGACTTCACTAAGCATAATTCTGTCCATCTCCATCCATTTGATTTCGAAAGCTATAATATCGTCCTCTCTGATGGCCGAGTAGTATTCCATAATATATATGACCCAAAGCTTTTGTATCCACTGGTCAAGTGAGGGGCATCTGGGTTGGTTCCATAATCTAGCTATAGTAAATTGAGCTGCTATAAACATTGATGAAGCCACATCACTATAATATGCTGATTCCAAAACTTTTGGGAAAATTCCCAGGAGTGGGATAGCTGGATTGTAAGGTGGTTCCATCCTTAATTTTTTGAGGATTCTCCACACTGCTTTCCATAGTGGCTGAACCAGTTTGCAGTCCCACCAGCAGTGTAATAGTAAGAACAGCATCTTTAAAAAATGGTGCTGGGAAAACTGGAATCCAGATGTACCAGAATGAAATTAACCCCTATCTCACACCCTGCACAAAGCTCAACTTGAAATGTATCAAAAAGCTAGGAATTATACCAGAAACCCTGCACCTGCTAGAAGAAAGAGTAGGACCAACACTCCAATATATTGGCTCAGAAACTGACTTCCTTAACAAGACTCCCAAAGCACTAGAAATAATGTCAAAAATCAATAAATGAGATGGCATGAAATTGAAAAGCTTCCTCGAAACAAAGGAAACAAGAACGTGAAGAGAATCTACAGAATGGGAAAAAAACTTTTCCACCTGCCCCTCAGATAAAATATTAATATCCAGGATAAACAAAGAACTGAAAAACCTTCACACACACACACACACACACACACACACACACACACACACACACACAGAAATAACACAATCAATAAATAGGCAGAAGAACAAAACAGATACTTCTGAAATAAAGAAATTCAAATGGTCAATAAATATAGGAAAAATGTTCATCATATCTAGTAATTAGAGAAATGCAAATTAAAATTACACTGAGATTTCACCACATTCCAGTTAAAATGGAAATTATCAAGAATATGAACAACAATAAATGTTGGTGAGGATGTGTGGGGAAAGGTACACGTATACATTGTTGGTGGCCTTTCCCACCACTAGAGCCCATGCATCTGCTCTCCAGATCCAGCAGCCAACTGTACATGTCAATGTCACTGCTATGGGCACTTCTCTGCCTTCTAAGGTGATGATTGGCAGGTCTTCCCTTGGATACTGAGGGCGCTGCTGTGCATTTTCCCCAGGCCTAGGCAGCACAGCCAGCAGGCAGTGGGACCAGGCTCTACCAGCCCACCTACACCTAGAGTCTCCTGCCCCGACCATTTCATTTTTCATCACTCAGTTCACCTCTTGGAACCCTCATAAGCAACAAGGGAGAGCCTCTTCAGGGAGTTGTGGCATCTGGTGACTTGGACCACAGCCAGTGACTACCCTTGGTGGTGGCAAGGCCCTGCCAGGGGAACGTTCTTGTGCAAGGCACAGAATTTCTAGACCTTGACTCTAAGTCCACACACTAATTGCTAGGGAAAGATAAGCTTTAAGAATAAACAGTTTAATCAGTTTAATCACAAAAATGCTACAGACACTGTGACCTTCAAAGCCTGTCTGCTTTTTAGAAATTTTCTCCTAGTTAACTTTCTCGTGATGAAATCCTATCAAATAAACTTGCTGAGCTAGCGGTGAGTCACTGCTTCTTCATTAGAGGACAGTGTCCACCTGGCCTGAGCTTTTTCTATGTCTGTGTCTGTATCTGTTTTTCATTACTCCTCCATCATCCCTTGAAGGAACCTGAGTTCCTCCATGCAGATCATGGTGCTCCTCCCTCTGCAAGGCCCAGCAGCTTCTCATGTTCCCAGTCATCAATCCCATGCTGGCCTCCCTGCTAGCAGGCGGAGCCTCTGCACCGTCATCCTCTAAGCCCACAGCTGATATTGCTATGGATACCATCCCTCCTTCCAAGGCTGTCATCTTCTAGTCTCCTCCTATTTCCCATGAGCAGTTGGGCCCATATTCCAGGTTGCTTCCTGGTTCTGGGAAGCTTTAACTCCTTTGCAGATTTGTTCAGCACCTGTCTCCATCAATTGGCGTGCATAATGTGTGCAGAGAATGAGTACAGCTCCCACCATTAGAGCAGAGCAGGGGCACCCTTCAGTCCAGTTAGGCCTCCTCTTGAGCAGCAATAGGCACATGCCACAGCTCAACCAGTGATTTCAGCAGCAAAAGGAAACCAGGACTTGCAGGTATCACACCACTCTGGACCCCATTTGGCATGCCACTTAGTAGTGAATGAAGCTTTCCCAGAATCCAGGTGCATAAGCCACACGCTCTGACGCAGGATTTCCTACCAGCTAGATCTGTTGCTTGGATGGTGCTACAATTGATGCCCGCTTCACTTTCAGTTCTATAGCCATCTTGGACTCTGCAGCTACCAGGAGTGGAGGGAACATTAAGCTTGTCCTGCCTGCGTCAGGCCTTTGTCCCAAGACTGGAGCCCAATCTGGACCACACTGGATTTGAGGAACCCCACAATGGAAGGCAGAGGAGAGCTTTGTGCACACTCAGCTGGACCCCCAAGTCTCTACAGCTAGCCTCGCAACCTGATCTCTGAGCCATTTTCCCTGAACTAGGACCTGGCTTCGGTGTTCACTGCAGCCTCCCTTTCCTATCACATGATTGCCTCAGCGGCCTTTCTCTTTGACAATATACATGAAATCCTGTTGTTTCTAGTTCATCTGTCTCAGATTTTGCATCTTCCTTCGTCTTTGAGAAGGTGGTGGAAAGAGGAATGTATGTGAGGTGATGTGTGGGGGCAAAATTTCGGTAAATATTCTGATCCTAGTGACAAAGATATGAAGTGGCCACATCCTTGTGACAGCCTGTGTAAATAGTCCAGAACAGACATCATGTAACACACAGCAGGTCCTCTAGATGCTTGGCAGAACACACTATAGTGTAAGACTTTTGAAAAATGATTGTATCAAAATAGAAGGGACAAACAAAAAGCTTCATATACTTAAAGAAAATGGTTTAATGGATTTTGTGTGTGTAGATTCACATGAAACCCACTTGAGACAGAGCTGTATCTTACTTGCAAAAGGTGCCTCGCATCCCTTCCTGAGGCCTGCATTCCACTTTCTCCATGCTTCTTTTCTGCCAGCCCGGGCAGATGCTGATCTGCCGACTATCACTACAGATGTGTCCCTATTCTTTGGAAATGTATGTCAACGAGTTAATGCAAAGCAGCCTCCTTTCACAAACACAGCTATTCAAAGAGGAAGTCAAAATTGGTTGTGTCAAAAGCCTGGTCCCTTGTTTGACTGAGTAGGTTACATGGTTTGGGCCTACAATGGTGAGTTTGTTCACCCAGATCTTGATCAATGTCTGCTTTAGAGTGTTTAGTTCTTAAGGAAAAAGCAGGTGTGAGTGTTTTTGTGCAAGACTGTGGATGAGGACTGGAGTGGTGGCTCAGCAGCTTTGGTACTTGCCTTGCATGGGCAGGGACGTGGGTTGCTATCCCAGCACCACGTACACAATGAAAGTCAGAGCAATGAAAGCCACATGAAAAACTAAAAAAAATCGATTCTCTCTTTCTCTCTCTCTCTCCCTGTCCCCTTCTCTCTCTCTCTCTCTCTCTCTCTCTCAAAACAAAAACAAAAACAAAATAAAAAAACCAAAAAACACAACAAAAAAATGTGGACGAACAAGAAAGAAGGGCTGTGCCATAGGTTCAGTAGAGGTATCACCATTCATCGGGTGCAATCACTTCCTGCTGAAGAGATTGTACCGCTAACCACTCAGGGGAGTTCTTGCCCCTATACTTTGTCACCAAGGAGAGAGTTGAAACACAGGGTCTAACTGAAATTCAAATAGGATCTTGCTTGTAGTTGAGGAGGGACTGTGGGAGAACAAGGACATGATTGGCAAGCCCAATCATTGGATCAAAGAGGTGGTTGACTAGTGAAAGCCAGAGACTGTAGAATTCATCAACAGTAGTAAGGTTTTCATCCATTCTTGGAAAATAGTAAAGGGGACAGAGAGCTTACAGACAAAATCCCCAAGAAAAGACACAGCACGGAGACAGTCTGCTTTGGCCTAGCCCTGGTTCTAATGAAGGTAAAAGAGATAACAGGGACATAAAACAAGGGTAACAGTTCTTTCAAGTAAGTGGCTCATGGGCCACTCAGTATGATTTGTTTCCTTCATGTTTTGTACATGATGAACAATGGGCGTCTGGCAGTTCTGAAACTGCGGTAGGCCTAGTGTCTGATACCAGTGCCTCGCAGGACAGAGAGAACACTGTGATGAAGGAGACCGTGGCAACAATGGATAAAATCATGGGGAGGGCTTTCCAAACCTACCCATCATGCTGAAGCCACCAGCTCCTAGGACAATAGTATGTCGTACCCAGGTCACATGAGCAAAGCTGGATCTGGCCGCAGTCTCAACAGTCCCCATGTCGCCACACACAAACAAGGAACAGGGGCACATCTCCAGGAGCTAGAAAATGCAGCTAGTATTGGACAAAGGGCAAACCCCCTCCTCTGGAAGGAACCAGGCTTCTTGCCAAGCTCACTATGAGCAGTTTTTTGTCGTGTGTTCCAGCCAGACATCACATGGGCTTTGCTAAACGCTGAGCTATCAGCAGCAGGCCCCATGAGAAAAACAGGCCCATACCAATGGCACTGCCACTACCCCTGTGAATACGAGGAATCGAGGTGAGCTACTCCCACCTCCTAATGATCCTGTCGTATCTCTAGAGGAAGACTTCGGCACTCTGCAGAAGAATGTTCTGGGTCGACAGAAGAGCAGAAAATTGGGGAATGACACAGAGTCCTTCAGAGGGTACCGCAGAGGCTGTGGCAACCTGCACTGCCACTCAGCCTGCCCCTTTTTTCTCCCCACCTGCGGCCCCTACAGGGACTACAAGCCCACCACACTACCCACTGACAGTTGCAAGATTCATTCCGACCCAGCTTCCCAGCGCCCACGCTGCGCAGTTGGCCTATCGGTCCCTCCCGAGAAAGGGCAGCACAGTGAAGGAGTCGCAGAGTGGCAGCCTGCATTTATTTGAGCGCAGGCAGCAAGCACAGTCCATAGCTGCATGGAGCCCACCCTGCAGGGACAGTGGGGCTGCAGCACCAGAGACAGCACCCTGTGGACTCAAGGTGCACCAACTCCGAACTGTCATTCCGCGGCCAGGCCTGGCCACCATACAGATGCCTGCTGCTGGATCTCCCTTCACAAGGCGGGGCAGCTCCACACCACTGGAATCCCCCGCCCTGGCCCCCACACTGAGCATGCGCAATTCACTAATGTTAACCTCTGCCTCCTGAGAAAATGGAAGCAAGGCAACCCTGAATGAAAGCTGGGACGTGAGATTTGACCAATGGAGAGTTTCCAAACCCTACTTTGCATAAGTTTGGACCAATAGCAATGACCAAAGTGCTATATAAACCCCTAACTGAGCGCACTCCGGCTAAGAAAGCCTGCTCTCCAGGCCTCTTCCTGCCCACTGCAAGAGCTGTGTTCCTGTTTCTTCAATAAATCCTTCTTCCACTCACTCATCCCGGACTGTGGGTTTCATTCCTCGAATTCAGAAGACAAGAACCCAGAAGAAGATACTGAAGCTGAGCTGCTATTCCACCGCATCCATGCGGAGGCCTGCACTTTATGCAGACCCAACCCGCCAGCAGCATAGGAAACTCCAGTCCCGACAGCCAGCGAAAGCAGGCAATCGAGTTTCATCTCAAAATTTCTGTTGCACTTCCAGCACCCCTTGGCAGAGCAGGCTGCTGGGCCTCTGATCCTCCTCTAAGTGCAGATCCAAAGTGGGGAAGCTGGCCAGTGAGCATCAGCACCCTACTCACTTGGCATGAGCTACAGCACCTCCCATTTCTCACCTATCCACACCTCCTATCCTGGAGCCCTTTTCCTTCAACTCTCTCCTTGATGAGGAAGTGTAGGGCCTAGAACTCTTCAGCATGGTTAGTGGTACTATCTCTACCCAGAATTTTATACAGAGACTTCTCTTCCTTTGTGTGTTCATCTAGTCTTTCAGGAGAATATTCAAAACGGCTTTTTTTTTTTGGTACCAGAGGTTGAACCCAGGGGTCTTAACCACTGGGCCACATCCCCAGCTCTTTTTATTTTTTATTTTAAGAGCAGTTCTCACTAAGTTGCTTAGGACCTAACAAAGTTGCTGAGGTGGGCTTTGAACTTGCAATCCTCCTGCCTCAGCCTCCAAGCCACTGGGATTTCAGGATGCACACTCTGCCCACCTCACAACAGTTTTATCTTTAGGAACTGAAGACTAACACAGACATCCACCAGGAGCTGGGTGAACATATTTATGGATCAGAAGTCCCAACTCCCAGGTAGGTAGCTCTTCTTCCTCCTTCTCCTCCAACTCTTCATCTTTCCTCACCTTTTCCTCCTCTAGTTCCTCCTACCAGCAACCCCTTAAGCATTGGCCAGTCCCTAACTCTGTCGAGGGTCTCTCCCACCACCACAGACAATGCCTCTGCTCCAGATCCAGCAGACAACTGTGGAGTTCAAGGTTATTGCCAGGGGCACTACTCCACATTCTAAAGTGGACATCTTTAGAACTCTTCTGCATGGTTAGTGGTACTATCTCTACCTATAATTTTATACAGCCCTTCTCTTCCTTAGTAAGTTCATCTACAGTATACAGTCTTTCATGAGAATATTCAAAACAGCTTTTTTTTTTTTTTTGGTACTGGAGATTGAACCCAGGGGCCACATCCCCAGCCCTTGTTATTTTCTTTTAAGAGAGAGGGAAAGAGAATCAACTTTTTTTTTAAAGAGAGAGAGGGACAGTGAGAAGAGAGAAAGAGAGAATAAATTTTATTTAGTTTTTCATGTGGTTTTGTTGCTTTAACACTTTGTTGTGTACGTGGTGCTGGGGTTTCAATCCACATCCTCTCACATGCCAGGTGAGCACCACAACCACTGAGCCACTGCTCCAACTCCTTTTATTTATTTATTTATTAACATTGTTTTTTAAAGAAAGAGGGACAGTGAGAGAGAGAGAGAGCGCGAATCAATTTTTATTTAATTTTTCATGTTGGCTTCGTTGCTCCAACACTTCATTGTGTGCATGGTGCTGGGGTTTGAACCTGGGTCCTTGTGCATGCCAGGCAAGTACTGCAACCACTGAGACACCACTCCAGTCCTTATTTTTTATTTTAAGACAGGTTCTCACTAAGTTGCTTTGGGTCTTACCAAGTTGCTGAGGTGGGCTTTGAACTTGCAATCCTCCTGCCTCAGCCTCCAAGCCACTGGGATTTCAGGAGTGCACACTCTGCCCAGCTCACAACAGCTTTATCCTTAAGAACTGAAGACTCTAACACAGGCATCCACCAAGAGCTGAGTGAACAAACTCATCATGAGAGACCTTAACCATGGAATCCTATTTAGCCAAAGACTGGTCCTTTGACACACACAAAATTGTGTCCTCCTCTCCAAATCACTAAACTTGGTGTAGGTAGCCAAAAAGTCACATTGTATTAATCATTGTTGTTCATTTCTAAAGAATAGGGACCCTTCTCTATTGATAGGCCCCAGATCAGCTTCTACCTGGAGACATGGAAGGCAACATGGAGAAAGGTGAAAGGCAGGGTACAGGAAGGTGCACAAGGCACTTTTACAAGTAAGACAGGTATATTTTCTTAACTCTCTTTAGAGAGAGAGAGAGAGAGAGAGAGAAAGAGTCAATTTTTATTTATTTTTACATAGTTTTTTTCCCCCTACACTTAGTTGTGCATGGGGTGCTGGGGTTCAGACTTGGGTCCTTGTGCACGCCAGGTAAGTGCTCTACCACTGAAGCACCTTTCTAGCCCTTTCCTATTTTGATGCAACCATTTTTCAAAAGTCAGGCACAGTAGTGTGTTCAAATATAAGTACTTCCTCATCTAGGAGAGAGTTGAAAGATAGGCCCTGACATTTGAACAGAATCTCTCTAGGGGAGAATGAGGACATGATTGGCAAGTCCAATCATTAATTCAAAGATGTTTCTTACTCAAATATGTGATTTCTCCTTCTGGAAGACACACAGCAGAAATTGGCATAAGAATGGAGAAGACTAAAGAATTTGAAACGCTGAAAATATCTTCCCAGTACCTAGTGTAAAACATCTGGGTGGTGGTAGTTAGCACTCAACAACACTGGAAGGAGGAATCCACGAGTCAGTGTGTCTGATGACAATTTTGTGAAGTGACAGGTGTCTGGAAATACGTATGGAAGGATTCATCCAGACCTTACCTAGCAATACCATTTCAATTCAGGTACTGAAAAATAGAGTCTTGTTTTCTAAATGGTCCACCAAAAGGCACTTTCCCATGAAAACAATCCCCAAAATAAGCCTCAGTGAAATCTGACGGGGCAAGAAATAAACGAACTCTGCAGAACTTTTTGATTTATTTATTTTGGTAGTGCTTCATATTATAATACCTGTTGTGGGATAATTTCTTCTTTGATCTTTGAATCCTCTCCGTCAGTGGGAATGGTTTTCCCATTGGCTAACACCCATCCTAAGTCCTGAACTGTTGCTCAAGAAATGCTGAATGTGAACATCACTGAATGCTAAGGTTGATCATCTCTTATGGAAACGCCCAATTCTACAATCCACATGGGCTTTTTACTTCAAGATGACAGCGTTGGGACACAGATTGACTTTTTGTTCCTCCTGAAACCATATTTCAATAAATGCACAGTCCTACCAAAATGAGTATAATAGTGAAAGCAAGAGATTGTGGAAGTCGTCAACCACAGAAAGTTCCATCCGTGTTTGGAAAACAGCAAGGGGAACAGAGGGCTGATGAACAAGATCCTTAAGGAAAGACTTGTCTAAGAAGCTGTAGCACAAAACAGTCTGCTTTGGCTGAGCCCTGGCTCTGATGAAGGCAGAGAGGTAGGAGGGTCATAAAGGAAAGAGACAAAGGTTCTAATACGGAAATGGCTCATACTGAGGTATGTCCCCACATTTTGCATAGGGTGTACCATGGGTGGCTGGCAATGAAAACAAGAAATCAAGGAGTGGGTAGGTTCAGTCACAGGTTGTCCAATGTGGTGGAAATTTGCTATGGCAATTCCGTCCAGTGTTGGCCACCCTTACTTTCCTTTGATATGACTGGAGACTAGTGCTTTAAATACCATCAAAACTGAAAAGTATACATTTCCACTAATTAAATATTTTTCTTGATTAGTAAGTTAGGGGTTCTTTTTGGAAAATATCTTGTCCTGACAATTTTACCTCAACATGGCTGCTTCCTCAAAAGCAAATTGTCTCAGAATAATTACATACCATCAAATTTTATTTTGCCTTACAAGGACAACAGTTATCACATCATAAATAAAACAAAGCAAATGGAAAAAAACACTTTGTCCATTTATTCCTATTTGACAAAAAACTTCAACTATTGTATTTTTTGAGATAGTTTTTTCCTGAACCCCAACATTCAACAGAGAGTTAATGAATTCCATTCATTGGTTTAAAAATACAAAACAAAAGCAAAAAGCAAAACATATAAAACCATGGGAATACTCCTACTGAAACTGATTGTTTCAAATGAATCTGATGTAGGGTTGTATTTAGAAGGGTCCCAAATTTCTACCTGCTCAGTGCTGTTCAAAGAAACAAACCAAACTTTTTGGTCCTTTATTGAAATCTCTTCAAATGGTATTAAGAAGCAAAATGCCATAAACCTAGTTCCTTTCTACTCCTCAAGCAGTTTTGAAGTTATAAATCTCCTGTTTTCAAACGCAATTTGTGTCTGAGCAAATCTTTTGTTTCCTCCCAATTTCAAAGTTTGTTAAGAAAGGAAGTTCAAACTTGCTCCTGCAGAACACAAATGGAATCTTAGGAACAGAGGGCCAAAGTAAATGTTGCAACATATAGAAGACATCCAATACCATTTAAAAGTGATTTTAAAATACTAAACCTGTTGAAGAAATTTTTTTTTTTACCGATTGCTATGAATCCTGGTTCTGAAACTTCTGTAGCCCATGTGTCTGGTACATGCCCCTGCAACACCTGGGAAAGAAAAGGACTGCCATTGAAATAGCCACAGAAACAAGAGCCAGTCAAGTCATGAGGAGGGTTCTACAAATCTTTCCCATCATGCTGAAGCCACCATCTCCTAGGATAATAGTATGTCTTTCTCATGTCTGACACCCAAGAGCATGTCCCCTCTCTTGGATATCTCAACTAGCATAAAGCAGACAATAATGCACAGTGTGTGGGTGAAGTGGCTGCTCACAATGACCACCTTTAGTTGATCTTGCTTGACTCCATTACATTGCTCCCCTACTCACTTGAAAATTCATGATAATTTGCCTTTCAGGACCTCTTCCAGGAGGGCAACACCAACTGGCTTTTTATCACTCTGTGGAACAATACACTGCTGCATTACTTTCAGCATGAACCCGAATGGGTTGAGAATGTAACCCCTACACATCTGGATTGCTGAAACTCATCAGAAATCTGGACTGCATTACTTTCAGCATGAACCCGAATGGGTTGAGAATGTAACCCCTACACATCTGGATTGCTGAACTCATCAGAAAAGAAATCTGGACTTCAGGGTTCAGTTTGAAGAGGGATGGAAGGATGAAGCTCTGCCAACAACTGGTGGCCTGGGCCTTCTTGAGGAAACTGGAGCCCAGCCTGGGCCTGAGTCTGCTCCTGAGTGGACCTGCTCCTGGGCAGTGAATGTTCTTCTTGCTGAGGGGACAAGGTGCTGAGTATCCTGAAAAGAGGGTAGTTAATAGAGGATGCGTCTATACCATGCAGAAGCACTTCCAAGCCTTGCTTGGAACCTGCCAACCCAGAGGAGGTGTGGGTGGTAGCATCCTTTAGCCCAGGTTAGTGCTCCCTCTCCTCAGAAGCCCAGGCTTAGCTGCTGAGTCCCTACTGGCCTTGTAGAAGGGGCATTGGACACAGGATGTCATTGACGTACTGGAGAGGTCATTGGAGGGGCCTGGAGGGAACTGAGTCTTCAATACCACCTGCACAGTTGCCCCAAGTCCAGGCCCACCTAATCCCCAATTTCCCAACCTTCAGGTAGGTCCCTCTTCCTCCTGTTCCTCCAGCCTCCTTGTCCTAGAGGAGAATGTTGGCAACACACAGACACTGGGTGCCCAAGCTCGCACCCTGGGCCAGGCACTGCAAAGCCTTCAGAACCCGTACCAGGTTCAGGGTCAATGATGGTTGGGACCCCAGGGCCAACAGTCCCCATACAGCACCCCATCCATTATAACACATCTGCATGAGTAGCGGCATGTCCTCAGGAGCTTGAAAATGCAGCCCTATAGTTTCCAGTGGGCCTCACCCTTTGTCCTGGGTCACCTTCTCTTGGCAGAACCAGACTTGGTGGACAGCTGGCTGCACACCTTCTCTCCTGCATGTGTTCCAGCCAGATGTCACAAAGGACGTGCTGAACACTGTATGAATAGTGAGTGTTTGCCCTTCACTGGACGTTGAGTTCAAGTGGAGCTCTCTTGGTCTCTTCTCTGTTGCTGGGATCGGACCTGTCTGTGCAATCTGCCCAGTTGGCATGGCACAGATCCCTCCAGCAGCCCCTGTCTGGCAGTTGCCAACCCTTTGGCCTGACTCACAAAGCTGCCGCTCCGGGCCCCTGCCTTTCCAGCATCTGCCAAGTGCCTTGCGTAAAGTCACTTCAACTGGGTCTGCTCCTCCCTGGCTCACACCCACTCTCGTGCCTTCCCCACATGAGCAGGTCCACTGAGCTGTGGAGCCCAAAACACCAGATCACCTCCCTTTTGCTCCTCCCAAGGAAACAGAGGTCAAGACCCCACAGCAGCTCGAAGTAGGGATGGCCAAATGAGGAGACAGAGGAAGAGGCCGAAGAGGAGGAGGAAGAGGATGGTCAGGGCTAGGAAAAGACAGATGACTTCTGGATGAAAGGGCAAGGGGTGCTCCAAGTGACTGGAAAGTAGCACCAACCAGCCAAACTCCTAAAGATCCAGGGAGACCTCATTGAGGAGCAGCCCAGTCTCAGGCCTCAGGAGGCAAAAACCTTGTGTGAGAGGACCCAGGTGTTTTTCAGGAACTCGTATTCCAGCCATGCAGCCCCCGTCCAGCACAGCCCTGCTGTAGGTGTGCCGACTCTGGGGCAGCCTCATGCAGAGGCAACAGGGCTCCCAGAACCGGCCCCAGGCAGCTCCACGCTGCCAGAGAAGCCAGCCAAGGAAGGATTGGATGAATACCATCTGCCCCGCTCTGTAGGATCCCAGGAGTCAGGCAACAGGGTACAAGGAGCTGGTCAGGCCATCTGGAACTGTTCCCCACATATAGCTGCTAGCCCAAGGCCCCAGAGGAGAAAGGCTCACGCCAATGGCACTGCCACTGCCAGTACTGAGGAACCAAGTTGAGCTGCCCCCACCTCCTAAGCATACTTTTGTTTCTCTGGAGGAAGCCTTGGCACCCTGCAGAAGATGTTGCCGGGTCAACAAAAGAGTAGGAGTTTGGGGGATGTCAGGAAGATCTTACAGGGTACAGTGGAAGCGGTGGCAGCCTGCACTGCCACTCAGCCTGCCTCTTCCCCTGCAGAGACTGCAGACACACTGACCCCACTCTGACACTTGCCAGATGCCAGTTATTCCTTCCACTACCCAACTGGCAGACCAGTGATGGAGGGGGAATCCCTTGTTATTTTCCTTTGCCTCCTCCCAGTAGCCCTCCTCCTCCTTTTAGGTCCAATCTCAACTGGAAGGAGTCGTGGTCAAAGAGAACTCACACCCTACATGCTTGGCAAAAGCTGAGGCACCACATGTTTCCCACCTCCCCACACCTCCTACCCCAGAGCCCTTCTCCCTTAAGCCCACTCCATGTAGAATGGAATCCACAACCCCTATGTAGATAGATGCTCCTCTTTCTCTTTCCTTCCCTACCCCTCTGTAGTCCTTTTCACCAGCAACCCCATAAGCATCAGCCAACCCTAATCCTGGCAAGGATCTCTCCCACCATCAGCACAATGCATCTGTGCTCTAAATCCAGCAGCCACATGTACAATTCAAGGTCATTGTCAGGGGCACTACTCTGCTTTCTAAGGCCATCTTCAGATCTACTCCTGGCTCCAATGGGAGGTTCATTCCCCCAGGCACAGTGACCTAATCACTACAGGCAGCCAGCAAAGGGACCAGTCTCTACTGGCACACCCACACCTAGAGTCTCTTACCCCAACCATCCCAATTTTCACCATCTTTCTGTCCCAGCATCCACTCCTCAGCACGCCTGTGGTAGCCCTCATGGGCAACAAAGGACAGCCTCTCTCCACAGGGCCCCATGCTTCCCAGTCATGGATCACTCACTGGCCTCCTTGCTAGCAGACAGAGACTCTGCAGCATCATCCTCCAAGCCTGTAACCAATGGTGCTATGATACCACCCTTCCTTCCAAGGCTGTCATCTTCCAGTCTCCTCCTGTATCCCACAACCACATCTGCCCGTACTCCAGGGTTCTTCCTGGTTCTGGGAAGCTCCAGCTCAGTGGCAACGTACCCTCAGCCATGTTGGCACACACAGTGGGTGCAGGGTGGTAGAACAGCTCTCCATCATCCAAGCAGTGCCGGAACCACCCCTCAGTCCACAGCTAGGGCTCCTCATGGGCAGTGACAGCACAACTCTTTCTCTTGGGGCAGCCTGGCAACCCCAGAACAGGCTGTGAGCATAACCTCTGCCACAGTTGAATGGATGGTGAGTTGGTGAGCAAAAGGCAGTCAGGACTTCCAGATAGGATGTCACCTTAGACACTATTTGGCATGCCAATCAACATCTGGTCAGGCTTTCCCCTAATTTAGCTGCTGTGCACCTGGGCACAGCCAACAAGTCTGGCTAGGTACTTGTTACTAGATGAATCTGCTGTGTGGGTGATGCTTCACTCTCTGGGAGCATCACTCCCAGCCCTGAGGCCTTCCTGGGTCATGGGGCTCCCAGGAGTGAAGGGAATATTGAGTTTCACCTGCCCACTCCAGACCCTGGGTCCAAGACCAGAGCCTAGTGTAGACCACATTGGACCTGAGTTACAGAGGGCAAAAGAGAGCATCATGGACACTCAGTTCACTGAGACATTTTTTTTTGTTTTGTTTTGTACCTGGCTTAGGTGTCCACTGCTACTTCTCTTTTCCCACATATTTACCTCTATAGCTTTTCTCTTTCCTCAATGATGGACGTAAGACCCTGCGGTTTCTAGTTCATTTGTCTCATTCCTGGGTCATCCTTGCTCTTTGACTAGATAGTGGAAAAAACATGGCAGGTTTGAGATGTGATGTGAGGAGCCAGACTTTCTGCAAATATTCTGGGTTCCAGGGAAAAGGGCTTAAAGTGGCCTGATTTATGACAGCCTTTAGCAATGGGCCAGATAGGACTTCACTCAACACATAACACTCTCTCCATTCTAGAGTGGTGTACTTTTGTTGGAACATACAACTGTGCCTGACTTTTGAAAAATCAAAACAGAAGGGACAAACCACAAGTTTCATATGTACTTAAAGTTTGGGGTGTGTATATTCCCATGAAGCACTTTATCCAGTTATGAAAATGGACCTGTCTTTTACTCAAAAGATATTCCTTGGGCCCTTTCCGGTGCCTTGTCTTCTACCCTTTCTCCATGCTATATCCCCATGTCCCTTGCTTTCCATCACTAGGGAGGTCATTATTTCTTAGAAATGGACATCAACAAGGTAATATAATGTGACCTCTTTAACTCCTTACAGTAAGCACAGTAATTTGGAGTGGAAGCCACAGTTTTGTGTGTCAAAGTTCCCTTGTGTGGCTGAGTAGGGTTCCATGGTTCAGGTGTACTGTGGTGAGTTTCCTCAGCCGGGCTCGGTGGATGCCTGCATTAGAGTCTTCGGTTCTTAAAGATAAAGCTGTTGTGCATGTTCTGATGAAAGACTTTACATGAATATCCAAAGGAGAAGAAGAGCTGTATCATACGCTAAGTTGAGGTTCTACTTTAAAATGGGTGTTCTTAATGCCCTCTGAAGGGAAGGTACCAAAAGAAGCACAGAAGGTTTCTAGTTCCTACACTTAATCACCAATGAGAAAGCTTAAAGAGACCAACTGCCTTTTGAACAGGGTCTTTCAGGACATCGAGAGTGACATTCTCACTGGTTTTCTTTTCTTTCTTCTTTCTTTTTTTTTTCCCCTGGTGTTGTTTGTTGCTATTACTAGGGGTTGAATCATCCGGAGGCACTTAACCACAGAGCTACATCCCCAGACCTTTTTCTTTTTTTATTTGGAGAAAAGGTCTAAGTTGCTTAGGGCCTCACTAAATTGCTCAGTCTGGCTTTGATCTTGCGATCCTCCTGCCTCAGCTACTGGGATTACAGGCATGTACCTCTGCACCTAGCTGTCACTGACCTATGAACAGGATGTCTCTCTTTCAGTGTTGAGGAGGGACTGTGGGAAAACAAGGACATGATTGGCAAGTCCAAAATCTGGTTCAAAGAAGTGGCTTACTTAATTTAACATGACTTCCACTGCCTGCAGATACACAGAAGAAATTGGCAAAAGATATGACTAAATAATCTGAAACATTGAAAATGCCGTCCCAATACCTAGAGTGAAGCTTCAGGGTGATGGTAGGAGGCCCTCCAAGACACTGGAAGGAAGAATCCATAAGTCAATTGGGCTGATGAGAATGTTGTGACAGTGACAGCTTTCAGGAAAGGTGTATGGATGGCTTCATCCAGATTCCCCCAAGCAATGCCATTTCCACTGAGCTACTAAAATAGAGTCACATTTTCTAAAGGTTTACCAAAATGCACTTTCTGATGTAAACAATCCCCAAAATATTTCTTGGTGAACTCTCATGAGCCAAGAAATAAATGAATAATGCAAAGCATTTTTTTCCTTTTGGTAATGTTTCATATTTTCAAAGCCTGTGGTGGGCCATTTTCTTCTTTCATCTTCCAATCTTCCCCACCATGAGGGATGATTTTCCCATAGCATATTATCCATCCTAAATCCCAAGCTGTGGCACAAAGAAAGTCAAATGCTAACTTCTATGAATGCTGAGGTGCTTCTTCTGCTATACACCTGATTCTAGAATCCTCAGGGACTTTTAATTTCAAGATGAAAGTCCAGGGACACAGATTGACTTTGTGTGCCTCTTGACACCATATTTCAATAAATGTATGGTACTACCAAACTGATAGACCAGTGACAGCAAGAGACTGTGGAAGTCATCAACCAGAGAAAGTTTTCAATTATTCTTGGAAAACAGAGAGCGGATGGACAAAATCCTCAAGAAAAGACTTGTGTAAGAAGATGCCGCAGAGCCAGTTCGCTTTGGAGCTATGCTAGAGGGAGCCACTGTCCCAACAATCCTCGCTTGGTCCACTCGTTGCCACACACCTGTAAGGAGCAGGGGCACATCCCCAGCAGCTCAAAAGGACAGCCTGGTAGAGGACAGTCGCCCCCTCTTCATGGAAACCCGCTTAGCCACGAGCTGTCTACGTGCCCTCTGGCGTCACAAGTTCCAGCCGGACGTCACAAGGGCTGTGCTGAAAGGCATGTGACAATCCGCGTTTGCCCTCCACCAGACGCTATTTCTAAGTGGAGCTCTCTTGGTCACTTCTCTGATGTTGAGATTGTACCTACACGACCTTCTCTGAATAGGCAATCTGCTCGTTTGACACGGTCGCAGGTGCCTCCTCCAGTGCCTGTCTGGCTGTCACCTGCCCTTTGGTCAGGCTCAAGATACTCCTGTTCTTGGCCCCTGCTTTTCCAGCATCTGCCAAGCGTCCTGCTTATAGTCTCTTCAACCGGGATCCATGTCCTCGTGCGTCTTGGTCAGCTGGCTGCAAAAGAGCCCCTCTCCGGCAGGCGGCAAACTCTTCTCCAGTCCTGGTCTTGGGTGGCTCCCGAAAATGCCTGTGCTGTCAACTAGCAACTGGCTGGCGCATGTTCCAACCCTCCAGAGCCTTAAGGATCCCTCCTCCCTCACGCGCACCCTTGCCTGCCTTTGCAGCGTGAGCAGGTCCCCTGGGCTGTGGAGCCCTTGACTGGCTCACCTCCATTTTCCTCTCCCCAAGGAAACAGAGGTCAGGATACCAGAGCAGCCGGAGTAGGGATGGCTGGTGAGCAGAGTGAGGAAAAGGAAAATGAGGTGAAAAAAAGGTTCAGGAGGAGACAGCAGGATGATGGGGCGCCCCTAGCAATGGGGAAGTAGCATCAGTCAAGCTCCTGGAGATCCAGGGAGCCTTTGCTGCTGTGCAGCCTAGTCTTGGGCCTCAGGAGGGAAACACCCTGGATCAGAGGGCCCGCAAAATTGTGTTCTGGCCACCGTTCCGTCCCCAACCAGCACAGCCCCGCTGCAGGTGCGCTGAATCTGGGGCAGTCTGATGCAGAGGCAGCAGTGCTCTGAGAAGCAGCCCCAGGCAGCTCTAAGCTGCCAGTAAGGGGCCATGGGAGGGCTGCTCTCCAGTCCCAGGAGTCAGACAACAGGGTGCAGGGAAAAAGCTGTCTTAAGGTCCATAGGGAGCTGTTCCCCACATACAACTGCTAATCAAGGCCCTAGAAGAAAAAGAGGCCTGTGCCAGTTGCACTGCCACTGCCACTGCCAACATCAGGAAATCCAGGAGAGCTGCCCTCAACTAAGCTCTTGTTTCTCTAGAGGAAGACTTCGGCACTCTTTAGAGGAAGGTTCTGGATCTGAAGAACAGCAGGATCTTGGAAGATGACATGGAGGCCTCAGAGAGAGCAGCAGAGGCTGTGGCATCCTATATTGCCACTCAGCCTGCCCTTTTATATCCCCACTTGCACCCCCTATAGGGACTGCAGACCCACTGACCCTGCCCACTGACACTTGCCAGATGCAGCTATGCCTGCCACCTCCCAATTGGCAGACCAGGTTGCTGGGCCCCTGGTCCTGTCTGTCCCTTTCCCTTCCCTACACCCAGTAGTGATGAGGGGGGATCCCTAGTTGTCTTCCTTTGCTTCCTTCTGCTAGCTCTCTTCCTCCAATATGGGGTTCAACATCCTATTCATTTGCAAAAGCCGCAGTCCATTTCCCACCTCCCCACACCTCCTATCCCTAAGCCATTCTCCCTCAAGCCTACACTCTGCAGAATTTAATTCCAATCCCCATGTGCATAGGTTTTTTTTCCTCTTCCTTCTGCTCCTCCTCCTCCTGTTTCCTCCTCCTCCTCTCCTCTATTCCATCCACCAGCAACCCCATGAGCACTGGCCATCCCCTAACTTCAGTAAGGGTCTCTCCCACCACTAGAGCTAATACATCTGTGCTCCAGAATCAGCAGCCATCTACAGAACTTGAGGTCACTTTTTAAGGTAATGATATTCAGATCTTCCCCTGGTTCCAAAGGGAGCTGCTGTCCCTTCCCCCAGGTGCACTGGCCTATGTAGCACAAGCAATTGACAAAGGGGTCCGTCTCCACTGTTCCACTTAAACCTTGGGTCTCTTGCCACAACTATCCTATTTTTCACCATCCCTATGTCCCAGCAACCACTTCTCAGCTCCCTTCTGGGAACCTTCATGGGCAACAAGAGCCAACTTCTCTTCACAATGCTCCGTTGTTTCTCCTGCCCCCAGTTATGGATCACTCATTAGTTTCCTTACTAGCCTCTGCAGTCATCCTCCAAGCCTGCCACAGATGGTGCTATGGATACCACCCCTTCTTCCAAGGCTTTCACCCTCTGGGAGCTTCCCAGAACAAGGAAGCACCCGCCCAGTGACAATATTGCCTCACTGTCTCCACCAGTTGCTATGCATAGTATGTGAAGGGACTGAGCACAGCTGTCCACCATCACAGCTGCTCAGAAGCCACCCCTTAGTGAGAGATAGGACTTCCCATGACAACAACAGCACAACTCTTACTCTTTGGGCAGCCTGGGAACCTCAGCACAGGCTCTGTATGGGCTTAATCTCTGCCACTGCTCAACCAGTGAGTGGCAGCATAAGGCAGCCAGGACTTGGGGGTATGATATACCCCAACCTCTTGGCATGCCACTCAACAGCCAGTCATCCTTTCCCAAGAATTCACCTGGGTTCAGCCACATGGTCTAGTGCAGGACTTGCCACCAGGTGGCCTGGCTGCGTGGAAAATGCTGTTAGCATCACTCCCAGCCCTATGGTCTTCTGGGTCCTGCAAATCCCAGCCCTGCAGCCCTCTGAGAAATGTTGAGTTTGGCCTGTTTATCCAAGGACCTTGGCCCAAGTTTGGAGCCCAGTCTAGACCATGCTGGATCTGACACCCTCCACAGTGGAGAGCAGAGGATCGATTCATGGACACAAAGCTTGACCCACATGGCTTGACATCTAGCCTGTCTGATCTGAATTCTGGACCATTTTCCCTGGCCTTGGACCTGGCTCTGGTGTCCACTGCTAGTCCTCTCTATCCCCCACACCATTGTGTTCCTCTTCCCCCAATGATGTACATAAAATCCTGTTGTTTCTAGTTCATCTGTTTCAGTTCCTGCATCTTCTTGCCCTTTAATGAGGTAGTGAAGAAGTGGAATATTTGTGTGGTGATGTGTGGTAACATGCTTTCAGAAAAAGTTCTGGGTCCCAGGGACAAGACATGAAGCAGCCACCTTTATGACAGCCTGTGCAAATAAGCCAGACTGGACTTCAACTAACAGACAGCAGATTTTCTATTCTTCTGTGGTGCAGTTCTTTAGTGTTTCACCTGATGAACTTTGGCTTTCCTTAATGATGTACATGATAATCTGATTCTGGTAAAAAAAAAAATGAATGAGTGTCTGTGTGTCTGTGTGCATAGGTCTCCTGATCTCTCTGCCACTTTTTCACTTCCAGATCATTTTTTCATCTCTATTGATGCATAAGCATTATCAATTGTGAAATCGCTATTGTAGACCAGAATTGAACTTTTACTACCATCACCAGATGCAGATCACCTCTTTTTCTCTCAGTTAGGCTGTATTATGAATTTATTTTTAATAACCCAATGAAATGGCCCTTATACAGCCATGTAATATGCTATGATGATTTTTCCTTTACCATTCTCTTTTTCTTAGTGTTCTATGCTGTCTATTCAACCCTAACTAATTGGTTTTCTATTCAACTCAAAACTCCTTTCTAGTCATATAATCCTCCTCTAAATATGTCAAATATATTAATTTCTCAGTTTTATGTGGCAAATATCTCCCTGGTAGCCTCTCATTTGTCTGCCTTATATCTTCCTCCTACTTTTCTCTCTCATTTTGGTTGAGCAATTGCTTCCTAATAAAGGACATAAGGAGTAAAATTTATAAAACCTGGAAATTCCACCTATCCATATATGAATTAAGGTTAGAAAGACTTTTCCTTCAGAATTTTGGAGGTATTCATCATATATTTCTTCCAATTTCTGGCGTTTTATTAAGATTCTCAGTCCTTTGTATAAAATCTATTTTTTATTGTAGGAGCTTTGTATACTAAAACTCACAATGATGGACCTTAGTGTGGGTCTATTTTTATCTTGTGCTAGGGTTTGAGAACTGTTGGTTTGCAGTTACATTTTCTTGAATTATTTCATTGATGATTTTCTCTGCTCTGTTCCCTATGTTCTCTCTTTATGGGATGGCTATTATTCAAATATGAGGTCTTTTATTCTGGTCTCCCCCATCAATTTTTCCAATTGTTCTTTTTGTACTACATTGGGAAAATATCCCTCAATTTCATCTTCTAATACTTCTATTGAGCTTTAAATTTCTATTTCCATTTTTAAGATTTTTTAAATTTTTTGGATAATATTTTTGGGTTTTTTTTAAATGTACAAAAACTATTTAACTACTTTTGCACCTGAGGATATTAATGGCAATTCTTTAAAAATGTTGTCTTCTACCTTCATAGTCCCACTTTCTAATATACTGGGTTTTGTAGGTTTTTTAGTTTGCTTTCTGCTTGCTTGTTTTGATCCTACCTTTTACCCCAGAGGTGCTCCTCAAATGCCTGGTTATCCTTGGCTGAATGTACATATTTAAGAGGGGGGCATGAAGAAACTGACTGAAAGCAGCTGGAGTAGGATTTTTTTTGTTTTTTCAACTGTGACATTTCTGAAACTGTGTTGCTTTCTTGGGGACCCAATTTCAGGTGCCAAATCTCATTTCCTAGCTGGAGATCATAAGCCTGGCTACCAGCACTTAGTCAAATAGGAGGAAAGGAATGGGGTTTTTAACAATCTGACTATAAACTTTCACATCCCCTTCGATATCAGTCGAGGTTCAGGGGATGGACTGGAAATGGAAACAGGATTCTAAAAAGGTACTATAGGCCTAAGGAAGAGAACCCAAGAAAGGAACAAATGAGGAAATTGATACTCCTTCTCAAGGCTGGGATTCAGATCTTGCTGCACGTGTTGTTGCCACCCACTGGATAGCAGAGAACATTGGTAGATTGCCCTGGGTATGGCCATATTGCAGTCAGTAGGGAAGCATGAAGTATCCTTGTCTGGGAAGTAAGACTGGAGTGTTGCTGGTAATGTTAACCTTCACTTGGGTAATGTAAAAAGCTCAGTCGTGGCTTTGTTTTATAAGGCAAGACTGATGCTGGGCTTTATAGAGATGGAGCACCTGATCATGTAAATAAAAGTGACTGTGCCCTTGGAACTGCCATTAGAACTGGCTGGGTTTTGTCAAACCCACCATTTCACAAGGTCAGTGGTATATCCAGGATTGAGCACAGGCAGGACCAGAGGCACAAGCAAGCTCAAGGGTGGGCTGTCCAGATTTCACCATCCACCACTACTGTATCAGCTCCTCGCCATGTGTGTGATCCATGTGCATTAACTGATAGAGGGAAAAGCCCAATATTATTTTAGGGTTGAGTTGGCTTGATATGTAGATTCAAGACTAATGTGGACTCAGCAGCCTTGTAGCCTCTCAAGTGTAGCCTTGAATAAAAGTGACTCAGGGAGACTTCCAGTTTCAAGACCAATAGATAAGGAGTTTGGAAGTCATCACTCCTATCTTCACAAGAAATAAGCTGAACTGAAAAATCATCAACTTCTTAGATCCATCACTACTGGTCTGAAGTCAGAGGGCAAACTGCTGCCCCCAAATGGGAGAGATAAAATAGAGATCCCCAGCTTACTAGAACAGAGGCTCAGATGCTTTGAAAGCCTACTAGCTTATTGAGGGAGCTAGAACTGAGTTGATGTCCAGCTATCAACAAAAAAACATGACATACTTTGTTAAAGCAGAGATAGAGCAAACATCAGAAACACATTCAGAAAATAGCACAAATTTTGAGAATTTTCAGACCAGGAATTACTGATGAATATGCTAAGTGTTTTTAAACAAGATTTTTTCATTATAGTTTTACATATTGAAAGGGATTTTTGTTACACTTCCATACATGCATATATCATATATCCCCCTTTATCTTCCTTCAGTCCCCCCTCCATCCCTCCAACCCCTAGACTGCAAGGCTGCCCCCAGTAAGATTGGCAATCTGTGTCTAAACTTACTGTTCTCTCACTCTTTCCTATATTGTACTCTAGCTTCCACATATGAGAGAAAACATTCGGCCCTTGAGTTTCTGGGTTTGGCTATTTTCACTCAGCATGATTTTCTCCATCTCCATCCATTTACCAGCAAAGGCCATGATTTCATTAGAATTCCATGGTATAGATAGATGATAGATGATAGATATAGATAGATAGATGATAGATAGATAGATATACTACAGTTTCTTGATCCATTTATTGAATGATGGACATTAGGTTTGATTCCATAATTTAGCTATAAACATTGATGTAGCTGTATTACTGTAGTATGTTGAATTTATGTCTTCTGGAAAATACCCAGTAGTGGGATAGCTGGGTCATACGGTGGTTCCATTCCTACTTATTTCTTAAACAATTTTTTAAAGAGAGAGAGAGAGAGAGTGTGTGTGTGTGTGGGGGGGGAACAGAGAGAGAGAGAGAGAGATAGAGAGAGAGAGAAATAAATTTTATTTAGTTTTTCCTGTGGTTTTTCACTGCTCTGACACTTCTTTGTGTATGTGGTGCTTGGGTTCAGACCAATATCCTCGCACGTGATAGCCAAGCACGGAAACCACTGAGCCACTGCTCCAGCCCACCATTCCTATGGTTTTCTGACTGGGATGAAGTGAAATCATATATTGTTCATATTCTTGAGAATTTCCATTCTAACTGGAGCGTGGTGAAATCTCGGTGTAGTTTTAATTTTCATTTCCCTGATTACTAGAGACGTTGAACACTTTTTCATGTATATATTGGCCTTTTGCATTTCTTCTGTTGAGAAGATTGTTTAGCTCTTTTGTCCACTTATTGATTGGGTTATTTGTGTGTTTGGTATTAAACTTTTTGAGGGTTTTTTTGGTATATTCTGGTTATTAACCCCTGTCAAGGCATAGTTGGCCATGATTTTCTCCCATTCTGTAGGCTCTCTTCATGTTTTTAATTGATTCCTTAGCTGTGCAGAAGCTTTTTAATGGCATCCCACTTTTTGATTCTTGATTTTAATTCTTGCACTACTGGGGTCTGTTAAGGAAGTTGATGCCAGCTCCTATATGGTGAAGTGTTTCTCCTATTTTCTCTTCTAACAGGTGTAAGTTATCTGGTTTAATTCCCAGGTCTTTAATCCATTTTGATTTGAGTTTTTTGCAGGGTGAGAGAGATGTATCCAATTTCATTTTTCTGCATACAGCTGTCCAGTTTTTCCAGCCCCATTTATTGAAAAGGCTGTGGTTTTATCTCTATCTTCTTATTCCATTGGTTTTCATGTCAATTTTGATACCAAAACCATGCTGTTTTTTCTAACTACAGCTCTGTAGTACAATTTCAGATTTGGCCTTGTGATGATTCCTGGTTTGCTATTTTTGGCTAAGTATTGCTTTGGCTATTCCAGGTCTCTTATTCTTCCAAATGAGTCTATGAATTGCTTTTTCTACATCTGTGAAGAATGTCATTGGTATCTTGATAGGGATTGCATTGAACCTGTATAGTGCTTTTGGCAGAATGGCCATTTTGACTATATTAATTCTGCCTATCCAAGAACATGGAATGTCTTTCCATCTTCTCAGGTCAGGTCTTCTATTTCTTTCTTCAAAGTTCTATAATTTTCCTTGTAGAGATCTTTTGCTTTCCTGGGTAGATTAATTCTCAAGTATTTTATTTTTGGGGGGGTTATTGTGAATGGGATGGTTTTCCCAATTTCATCCTCAGCCGAGTCACTGCTGGAGTATAGAAAATCTGTTGGTATATAAGTATTGATTGATAGTGAATCCTACTATTTTGCCAAATTCATTTATAAACTATTAACAGTTTTTTGGTAGAGTTTTTTTTTGGGTTTTCTAGTTACAGGTTCATATCATCAGCAAATAGAGATAGTTTGAGTTCTTCTTTACTTATTCATATCCCTTTGATTTCCTTCTCTTGCTTGATTGCTGTGGCTAGTGTTTCAAGAACTATACAGAATAAGAGTGGTGAGGGAGGACAACCTTGTCTTATTCCAGAGTTTAGTGGGAATGATTTCAATTTTTTCCATTTAGTATAATGCTAGTTATAGGTTTGTCATCAATGGCATTTATAATGTTAATTTAAGATCCTTTATTTATTTATTTTTATATTATGGAGTTGAGTTGTACAATCATAAATGCACATAAAGTAACAAGATAAGCATTTCATCTTAAACCACAGTTACCCCCACATTACCACACTTGTCTCTCAACTTTATTATGCTCCTGTAGCAAATATAAATGTCTCTGTGTGAATATTCCAGAATTAAATGATTGCATAAATATTATTTGACTTCTTGGGTGGGGGTGAAGACTATGCTACATTTTTTATTGTCTCCCTAGATCCCTCACTATCGTCCCCCTCTCTCTCATCGCCTACCTCTCCCCTCGTCCCCTACATGTCTATGGTTTCCCTAGATTATGTGATGCTATGCTGTTGGTGGGTCCAATACATGTGTTTAACTACCTTTCACCCAAGTCTGGGTTAGACCCAGCCTCCAAAATGAGGGAAACATTTGACCCTTGACTCTCTAGGTTTGGCTAACTGCTCAGCATGATTTCATCCATTGCCACCCATTTACCCTCAAAGCCCACAACATTGTTGTTTCTAATAGATGAGTAGAACTCCATTGTATACAACACCAGAGCTTTTGGATCCATTCTCCATTGATGGGCATCAGGGTTGGTTCCATAATTTAGCTATTGTAAATTGTGCTGCTAAGAACATTGATTTTGCTGTGCCACTGTAATGTGATGATTCTAACTCTTCTGGGAAAATACCCAGAAGAAAGATAGCTAGATTGTATGATGTATCCATCCTTAATTTTTTGAGGATATTCAACACCGCTTTCCAGAGAGGCTGAACCAGTCTGCAGTGCCACCAACAGTGTATTAGTATTCCTATCTCCCCACAACCCCTCCAGCATTAGTATTTGTATTCTTAAACTTTGCCAGTTTGAATGGAGTGAGGTGAAATCTGAATGTAGATTTGATTTGCATTTCTCTGATTAGTAGTGATTTAGAACACTTTCTCATGTACTCTTTGGCTTGGTTGATTTCCTCTGTTGAGAAGTTTCTGTTTAGCTTTCTGGCCCATTTATTTATTTATTTATTTTAGAAAGAGGGGACAGTGAGAGAGAGATAGAGAAGCAATTTTTTATTTAGTTTTTCATGTGACTTTCACTCCTCAGACACTTCATTGTGTACGTTGTGGGGTTTGAACTCACAATGTACTCACACATACCAGGCAAGCACCATAACCATCGAGCCACTGCTCCAGGCCTCTGATCCATTAATTGATTAGACTATGATTTTGATATTAAGTTTTTGTTAGTGCCTTGTAAATTTTAGATATTAGTCCCCTGTTGGAGGTATCACAGATGATGATTATCTCCCATTCTGTAGGTTCTCTCTTGACAGTTTTGATGAATTCCTTGGCTGTGCAAAAGCTTTTTAATTTAATGGAGTCCCACTCATTAATTCTTGATTTTAATTCTTTTGCTTTGGGAGTCTTGTCAACTCCCATGTGCTGGAGTGTTGCTTCTAATTTTTCTTCTACAAGAAGATATGATAGCTGATTTAATTCCTAGTTTCTTGATCCATTTTGATTTGATTTTTTGTGCAAGGTGAGAGATAAGGATCTAATTTCAACTTCCTGCACACAGCTGTCTGGTTTGTCCAGCACCATTTGTTGAATACGCTGTCTCTCCTCCATGTTATATTTTGATCCTCCTTTTTCAAAGATCAGATGTTTAAAGATTTGTAGCTTTGTCTCAGAGTCTTCTAGTTCATTGGCCTTCATTCCTATTTTGATACCAGCATCATGCTATTTTTGTTGTTAGAGCTATATAGTATAATTTTAGATCTGGTATTGGCAATCCACATGTTTCATCTCTCTTGCTTAGTAATGTTTTGGCTATTCTGGGTTTCTTGTTGTTACAAATGAATTTGAGAATTGCTTTTTCTATATCTGTAAAGAATGACATTGGTATCTCATTGGGGATAGCATTGAATCTATATAGTGCTTTTGACAGAAAGACCATTTTAATTGTATTAATTCTGCCTACCCAAGAACATGGAATGTCTTTCCATCTTCTCAGGTCTTCTTCAATTTCTGTCTTCAATGTTCAATAATTTTCATTGTAGAGGTATTTTACTTCCCTTATTAGATTAATTCCCAAATATTTTATTCTTTTTGAGGATATGGTGAATAGGACCAATTTAATGATTTCTTCTTCTGAACTATTATTGTTAGCATATAGGAAAGCTATTGATTCATGGGTGTTGATATTGTAGCCTGCTGCTTTGCTAAATCTGTTTATAAGCTCAAGCAATTTTCTGGTGGAGTTATTGGATCTTCCAGATATAGGATCATGTCATCAGCAAAAAGGAATGGTTTGACCTCCTATCTTCCTATTCTTATCCCTTTGATTTCCTTCTTTTGCCTGATTGCTCCAGCTAGGGTTATAAGGACTATATTGACTAAAAGTGGTGAGAGCAGGCAGCCTTGTTTTCCCCGAGTTTATTGGAAATGCTTTCAGTCTTTCTCTGTTTAGTATTATGCTAGCTGAGGATTTGTCATATATGACCTTTATATAGTTAAGTTCCTTTGACCCCATCTTGAGTTTTGAACATAAATGGGTGTTGGATTTTATTGAAGGGCTTTTCTGCATCAATTAAATTATCATATAATTCTTGTAATTCTGTTTAAGTGATGAATCACATTTATTTATTTGTGTATGTTGAACCAGCCTTGCCTACCTGAAACCCACTTGATCGTGATGGATTATCTTTTAATGTGATTTTCAATGCAGTTTGCTAGAACTTTTTAAAGATTTTTTTGCATTGTGGTTTATCAGGGATATTAGCCTGTAATTTTCTTTCTTTCTCTTTTTTCCTTCTTTCTTTCTTTCTCTCTTTTTTTTTTTTGATATGTCTTTGTTGGGTTTGGTATCAGAGTTATGGTTGCCTCATAAAAAGTGTTTGGGAGAGTTCCATCATTTTCAATTTCTTGGAATAGCTTAATGAGAGGTGCTTGTTAGCGCCTCATAGATGGGGTAAAACTCAGCAGGAAATCCATCTAGTCCTGGGCTTTTAATCTTTGGAACACTTTTAATAGCTATATGGCTTCAGTTCCTTTTATTGGGGTGTTTAGGATTTCAATATCATCCTGCATCAATTTGGGGATGTGTCTCTAAATTTGTTTATGTCTTCCAGATGATCTAATTTAGAGTAGTATAGTTTTTAAAAATATGTTCTGATAATCAGTGTGATTTCCATGGGGTCAGTGGTGCTCATTCCCTTTTTGTTGGTGAATTTGTTGATTTGCTTTGATTCTCTCCTTCTTTTAGTGAGATTAGCTAGGGGTCTCAAACTTTTATTTTTTGACGATCCAGCTCTTTGCTTTATTGATTCTATTTATTGTTTTTCTGTTCTCAATTTCATTGATTTCTGCTCTGATCTTAATTGTTTTTTGCCTTCTGCTGGCTTCAGGCTTAGATTGTTCTTTCTTTTAGAGGGATTTGAGGTGGAGCATAATCTTATTTATTTGAGATGTCTCCTGATTCTTAATGTAGACACTCGGTGCTATAAATTTTTCCCTTAAGAATGCTTCAATGATGTCCCAAACATTTCAATATGTTGTGTCTTCATTCTCATTCTTTCAAGAATTTTTTGATTTCTGCTCTCATGTCTTCTTGGATCCATTCTTCATTCAACAAGGTATTATTCAATCCTCATGTGTATGTGTGTTTTCTGTTATTATTATTATTAATTGCTAGGGTCATGGCATCATAGTCTGATAGGATACAAGGGATACTAGTTTTTTATATTTGCTGAGATTTCCTTTGTGAACTAGAATATGATGCGTTTTAGGGAAGGATCCATATGCTGCTAAAAAGAAGGTATACATAGCCTAGTTGGGGTGGAATATTCTAAAGATGTGGGTTAAATCCATTTGTTTTTATGGAGTTATTTAGACTGGAGATCTCCATGTTGTTGTTTTTTTTT
>PVKS010012561.1:0-53381 GCA_004027875.1 Aplodontia rufa
TAGATTATTGCAAAAATTCAACAAAATCAAGTAACATGCATTCATATAGGCCTTAAAATACAAACATTTTCAGCAGCTCAGAAGGCTGAAGCAGGAGGATTGCAAATTCAAAGTCATCCTCAGCAATTTAGACCATAAGGAAATTAGCAAGACCCTGTCTTAAAATAAAATAAAAAAAGGGCTGGGCATGAGGCTCAGTGGTCAGGCATCTCTGGATTCAATCCCTGTTGCCAAAGAAAATACAATTTCAGTTTTGAACTCTGAGAGTTATTGCCAGATTGGAAAGCACCAGGCATACAAATGGAAGAATTTATAGAACATTTCCATTTCTGTTTATATTATAAGATTGTTGATTTTCAATTTGTCAAATGGACTGAGACTGGAAGAGAATTTTTTTTGGCAGCAAGTATTACACAATAATCAATATTATTAATAACTAATATTTAACGTGGTTCTATTGTGGACCCCAAACTGTGGATTAAGATTTCCATTTCACAGATGAGGGGTATAAAGTTCAAGCTAAACTCTGAAAACTACAATGTGAATGAATCTCTAATTAAACCTGGGGTCTGTCTTATTCTATAGCTTAGTGTTTTAGACAGTTTGCTGAAAATAGGTATGGAAGATTAATGTGAGACTGCTAAGGAAGAGAACTATTTTCATCAGCACCGGAAAATCAGTCATAATGAAAAAAGAAGTCAAAAATTATGGAAGAAAAATCATCAAGTCACCTTCTGCTAAATTTCATTTCTTTCTAATGTAAATGAGATTTATGAGAAAGTCCCCAAAGTTATAGCAATGGAGATTTAAATGGCTTATCATTAATACGCAACCAGCAAATTTAGTATTTGTCATTTCTGAATAATACGTTTCTCTATAAATTTTTAATTATACCTGCTCTAATCAACTACTGTTTTATGAAGTCCAGAGGAGATATTTACAGGATCTCAAGGGCCTAGGCAGGAGTAAAGTGCTGAGAAGTAGAAGGACATGAGGATTTATGTTAATAACGATGAAGAGGGACTTGTGAGGAATTTCTGGAAAGGGAAGGTCTGGAAGCCAGATGGGCATTCTAGTATCATTTGAAAAGACCCTAGAATTCTCTGTCTCCCCACCTTTGATTATTTGATCTTTCTCCTGCAGTGCTAGAAATTCCATCTCAGCACAGTAAAATGCTTCCCACACCTTATCAACATCTCCTCTAGCCAAATACCTGTGTTTCCTTCTTGAAAACTCCCTTACTCTGAGTATCAGGGCCCCAAGACCAGAGAAAGGACAAAACAACATTTCATGAATGAAGTGGCATGATACTGCAAGGTTGAAAATCATGAATGGAACTAGAGAATTAATAGATTCTAAGTTAAGAGTATTAGTTCTTAGGGTGTATGTGTGTGTGTGTGTGTGTGTGTGTGTGTGTTGAGACTCTAATGAGCTCCCAGAACAAAACCTAAAACAGTAACAAATGTGCCCGTTACTCATTTCATCATCATTTATAAAATGCAACAAATTCACCTTTGTCTCCTAGGATTCCAGTGGAAATTTTATGAACTTGTAGCTGCAGAATAGCTAGAACAATGCTTGGCATATACAAGAGAAGCTCACCAAATGTTCATTTCCATCAGTTTCCTACCTCATTTAACTTTACAGACTGTTGATGAGCTTTCTTTGATCTAGAATGTTTGCACAGCAATAAGAAGGAAGGATTTGGTTTTCAACATTTTATTTAACTGCCAGGTGTAGAACAAGCTTGTGAATTAGAAAGTGGGGAGGGATCTAGGGGGTAAATCTGATTTAAGAATATATACATATCATATTGTTACTTTGGAACCATTTTTGATTGTACAACTAAATTTCTTGATAAAAAAAGACAGTGGAGAGACACATCTCCTTGGAAACCTTTTGAGTATTCTTAGATGAATCAGAAGAGCAACGATAGCAAGAATAATCCATTACGCTCCATAATCCTTTGTCTTGGCCGAATGATTTAGAATGATTGCCAGTCTTGGTAGTTTTCCCATAAAGCAATTTTCCTGCTATGATTCAGTTTAAGGAAAGGTGACTACTTCCTTATCTATGATGGAGAATAAAGAAGGAAGACAAAGCACAGTATAAATATCAATTACTAAAAGATTATTCAAATCACTACTCCTTGGAACGTCACTAGCATTAATGTCAAGAAAAGATTGTTCTCTATTTTTATTGACTGTAGTGACTCTTGGAATAAAAATATGCCTAGGAATCACTTGGGAAGTTTGATAAATGTGAATGTCTGGGGCTGGACTGCCTGCTTGTCACGTGCGAGGACTTGGGTTCAAACCCTAGCATCACACGCACACTAAGTGTCAGAGAAACAAAGGCCAGATGAAAAATAAATAAATAAAATCAATTATCTCTTTCTCTCTCTCTCTTCCCACCCCCTTTCTCTCTCTCTCTCTCTTAATATAGGGGCTGTAGCAGTGGCTCAGTGGTTACGGAGCTTGCCTGGCATGTGAGAGGACCTGGGTTTGAATCCCGGCATCACATATAGAATGAAGTGTCAGAGCAATAAAAATCACATAAAAAAGTAAATAAAATTGATTTTCTCTTTCTCTCCTTCTCTTACTGTCCCTCTCTATTTTTAAAAAAAGTATAAACCTCTGAGAAAAAAAAATGATTCTAATTTATGTGGTAATTCTTAATCTTAATCGGATGCATATAACCCATTTGGTTACTTATTATTTTATTTTCATTGTTTATTTTATTGATGTTTTGATTCCCTATCTTACAGCCTATTAATTTGTAACTAAAATTTGAATAAATTTAATTTAATCTAGGTCTATTTCTATAAAATATAATGCATGTTTAAAAGGATTGCTTGTAGGGTAAGTTAATAAAAGGGGAAAGAGGTCAGGTAGATATTGTTTTCAATCGAAGATTTTTCTGATACTTTATTAGTTCTTCTGCAGGATTAGTTTTTGTATTAAACACAAGGTAGCTAAAAATCACTTCCTTAATTTTTAGAATTCCTCATCAAAACTACTTAGAATATATCAAGAAATTAATAAAGTCTAAAAGCTTTCATTGTTTTGCAAACACTATTTTATTTGTATGTCTGGTGATAATCTAAGATCTCTACAAACATCAATTCTTTTCATTCTTGTCTGAATTCTGTGAGTTACTGCATTTAAATTCTGTGGATACAAATGAAGATGCTGATAAGTTGTATATCTTGCCCAAATCAAAAATAGGAGATGGTGGATCTGAGACTAACCCACACACCTGGCTCCACTTTCTATGTTTTTTTAAACACCACTATATCCTTTAAAAAAATTATTTGCTATAAATAACAAAAAAAAATCTGCTTGTGAAGCTGAATGTTGGCTGTATCCTTGTCCCTTGCAGCATTTTTAAATAATTGCCTTTACTTTTTCTTTTCTTTCTATTTGTTTACACATTCAAGCTGAGCTGGTCTTTTGGATGATAATATTACTTGACTTTCTAGTAAATTTTTCCAGCTTAAGGGAAGCATCCATTCCAAGTAACCTTTGGAAGCTTCTTGAATGTTTTTATTTTTTTCTCATTCTCCTTTCTTGTGGCAAAACCATGATGACTGAGCATTCACGTGCCCTCCAACAATCCGTAGGCTTTTATAATTGAGCAGGGTCATTAGACTAGTTCTGAACAGAGAATTTTGAGTTAAAATGATGTGTACCTTTTCTAGGTTCAAGTTATGCAAATATTTGAATGTGACCCAGCTCTGTCTTTTTCTGTGCAGATATTCTTTTGGCCATGTTGGCACCAATGGACTCAAAGGATGGCCCCAAATAGGATGCTGGGTCACTGCACTGAGGAGTACCAGTGAGTTCACTAAACTGCATTAGACCTTGAGTGAGTACAAAATAATATTCTATTCTGAGCCACTGAGATTTCTGGGCGTTCTTATCCTTATTGATATAATTATTGTATCTTTGGTATCTTTGTAATTGTTTTTCCATATATGGGCTAAAATTACATGGCGTCAGGAGGCATGTGTGATAAATATATCTGAATTACACATTTCAATAATTTATTCTCCAAAGAAAATTTAACTTAATTAATATTAAAGTTATCTATGTTCTGAATATAATAGGGCAAGAATCTCAATTACCAAAAGTACTAGAACAGGTAAATATTCTGATTAAATTTCTGAATAATGAAATAACAATGAGTAACATACTTATTTTCAAAATGCAATGATAAAAAGCTTTTGTAAATACATTTACTGGCTTATTTAATTATAAAATGTGTCATGATTTTATACTTGATCATTTAAAATCTGAAATAGCCTTGAGTTCAAAACTTAGTGACTCATTTCAATCAAAAGAAATAGGACCACAAACAAGCACTGTTGGTTATCACAAGACTTGTAAAAGTAAATAAAAGCTGCAGGATTACACTATATTTCACAATAGTTTTTTTTAAAAAACCCAGCATATTAAGCACCATATCCAGAGCATAAATAAAGTGCAGTGAAACAGCAGAGGAGAGGACAACATTGTTCAGACCAACTTGCTCAATAAACAAGTTAATAGTTTAATATATTTCAAAATTGTTTGAACATCCTGATTTGAGCTTAAATTGTTTTTGTTTATTTCTATGTACAGTAGACTTTATTCCTTAACGTTTTGAAAATAAATGATACATGTTCAAGAATTTGTTTCATGGTACCATTTTTGAAAAAGAGAAGGTACCTGTGAATCAGTTAAGTGAATAGCCTTTTTAATGTACATACTATTATTTGGCATTTAGTATTCTTTTAATTTCTTTCCCTTTATTTTTCTTTTCCCTATCGTAGAGCATGCTTAAGTTTCCTTAAAATATACGGTTCATAGAGATAGCATTAGATGCATGCTATACTTTTAAAAAGCTTTGAGGAAAGAAAACCATGCTAAATTTTTAACATCTGAGGAATCAGAACAAAAAATCTCAGTGAATTGCTCAAGATGATCCAATTGATTCTCTCCATCATCAGCCTACCAGAAAAAAAAATGAAATCATATTTAATATTGTTAAGGGATACAAAACAAAGCAGGATCACAAACAATGAAAGATAATGAATAGTCAATACTTTCATAAGCATACTCTAATACAAACAGTATAGAGAAGAATTGTGTTTCTCTGTCTAGCCCCTTCCAAATGTGGTCAAAAATTTTCTTGGAATAGAAAGCACTTGATTACTGTGACTCTAACATAAACCTTATATTGATATATCATTTACAGTGGTGGTTCTGAAGCTACGTATTTGAAGACTCTCTTTTTGTTTTCCTTTCCCTCCCAACTATCCAGTCAACTTGCTGATGCGAAAGTCTGGGCACTCTCTAATGCAATAAAAAATGTAACACAAAGCCCACAAAGCCAGTAAATACCCTCTTTGTCTCTGATGCACGTCAGGAAATTGAAGTAAATAGATTTAAAACTCTAACATTGCAGACGATGAGATTAAAAAGCCATTAGTAATCATAAACCCATTAGAACTCTGGGCACCAAAAGACTGTTACAGAGAAATTTCTTGACCAGATAAAAAAACATTGATACCATCCTTCTTTCATTATTTAATAAAAGGTTTTATGTGGGACCTTGTAGTTAATATTCTATGCCTTTTGTAATGAGTGCTTTTAAAAAGAAAAAAGCTTCATGAGTGTACTTAACTCCTTAGAAGACAAAAGAAAGAAAAAGAAAGAAAGAAAGAAAGAAAGAAAGAAAGAAAGAAAGAAAGAAAGAAAAAGAAAGAAAGAAGAAAGAAAGAAAGGTGACCATTTGCTTCACTGACATAGATGACACAGTGCCAATGAATGTGTGTGTGTGTGTATGTGTGTGTGTGTGTGTTTGGAAAAACATTCTCTATTTTTAATATCTCTGCCAGCTTTCTTAGTCTTTTTCTTGGTGTTCTGTCACATGCCACATTCATCACAGTGAACCTTGGTACATGGAACAATAAATGTTTTTTCTAGACTCCCCAAATTAGAACTGTGTACTCCAAAACACAGGGAAGTGGGATTCAAATTCTTATGGTTTCCTGTTAAGGTTTTATTTAAAAATGGTTTCAAAAGGAAATGAAACACTATGGCTATTCTTTAGGTAAAGGACCAGAATCAGCACTGATTGAAAGGCAGCAGGGGGATGCAGAAGAGTGAAGACTGATAGTCAGTAGTGCAATCATCTAAGGCCTGATGGAAGAAGATAACAAATAAAATGATATTTCATATTTTAAGATAATGACTCATTCTTAATTGGGGAGGGTACCTTTTGGAACATTTACTAATATTCCATATTCTTCTCTAAAATAGTCCTACATGCCTTCAATCAGATTAAATGAAATAAGACCTCTAGAAATGCATGCTCACACTGCATAGTCTACTAGTTTGCCTACCCATCCCCACAGCTCTGCAAAAAAAATCAACTGGAAAGTAATTAACACTAGAAGAAGATTATGCCCTGACATAACAGTTAATTACTGCACTTGGAAGAATTCTACTTTTTTTTTTATTAATATATCACTTTCTTCACTGCATCTTTCATGTCTTTTCCATAATTTTGTCATGGTTCAACCATTTATTTTTCAATATTGCACAGATTTGATCCCATGCATAGTGAAACTCCATGTTATTTTTATTAAGAAATTTAGTTATTGTACAATCAAAAATATATCCAAAGAAATAATATGATATGTATATATTCTCAAATTAGATTTGCCCCCTAAATTCCACCGTATTCTCCCACCCTTATCCACCTGAACCCATACTTTCCTTCCTGACACTTTTCTATGAATTCCCTAGGTTATGTGTTACTATGCCTTTGCTGGGTCTAATATGTGAGGGTTAACCACCTTTCACATAGGTCGGGGTCTAGCTCCAGCATCCGCAAATAAGTAAAGACATTCAATCCTTGACTCTCTGGGTTAGGCTAACATCACTCAACATGATTTATTCCAAAACCATCCATTTACCTTCAAAGGCTGCAATATCATTGTTTCTAGTTGCTAAGTAAAACTCAATGGTATATATATACCACAGGTTTCGGATCTACTCATCCAGTGAGGGGCATCTGGGTTAGTTCCATAATTTAGCTATTGTACATTGAGCTGCTATGAACATGAATATTGCTGTGTTGCTATAATGTGCTAATTCCAACTCCCCTGGAAAATTACCCAGGAAAGGGAAAGCTGGATCATATGGTAGGTTCATCCCTAATTTTTTGAGGAGTCTCCACACTGCTTTCCAGAGGGACTGTTCTAGTCCGCAGTTCCACCAACAGTGTCCTAGGTTCTTATCTCTCCGCAACCCCTCCAGCATCTATTGTTGTTTATATTCTTTATTTTTGCCAATCTGACTAGTGTCAGGTGAAGTCTTAATGTAGATTTCATTTGCATTTTGCTGATTACTAGTGATTTAGAGCACTTTCTCGTGTATTCATTGGCTTGATCAATGTCCTCTGTTGAGAAATTTCTATTTAGGTCTTTGTCCATTTGTTGATTGGGTTGCTAGTATTTTTGAGGTTGAGATTTTTGAGGATTTTGTAAATTCAGAAGATTAGTCCCCTGTCAGAATAATCACAGGCCATGATTCTCTTCCATTCTGTAGGAAGTCTCTTGGCCATTTTGATAATTTCCTTGGCTGTGCAAGAGCATTTTAGCTTTATGATATTACGTTCACTGATTTTTTACTTTAATTTATCACTTTAGGAGACATGTTGAAAAAGTCTTTGCCTACTCTCAAATGCTGGTGTTGGTCCTAACTTATCTTCCAACAGTTGCAAGGTAGCTGGTTTCATTCCTAGTTCTTTTAGCCATTTTGATTTGACTTTTGTGCAAGGTGAAAGATAAGGGTCTAATTTCAACTTTCTGCAAATTGCTGTCCAGTTTGTCCAGCACCGTTTGTTGAATAGGAGTTCTCTCCTCCATGTTATATTTTTAAATGAGAACAGTTTTCTTTAACAATTTCTTTGAGGATGTTCCTCATACCATTCCTTAGTTTTTCAATTTCTTCTTATATCCCAAATACTCTTATATTGTTTCTTCTCACTTCACTTCAGACATTTTAAAATTCTGATCATTTTGTTCAGTAGTTTTTCTTTTTTATCATCAGTGCACTCAAGCTTGCACAGCCTGTCCTCATTGTCAGAAGTTCTTTCTTCAATAGCCAAGGTTCTATTTTCTGCAGAAGTTAGTCTATTATTAAATGTTTCCATGATCCTTCTCATGTTATTGACTGCAGATTTTGGCTGTTTTAGTTCCGTTTAGAGTATATGCATTTCTTTGAAGATAGAGTTTCTCAAATCTTGAGTTTCCTCATTTATTTCCTTCATCAGCTCTCCTTTTAATTCATTGTTCCTTTTAATAATCAGATCATTGAAAATGTGTTGTAGATTTTTCTTCACAGTCCCTGGCTGTGGACTCCTTGCTAGGGGACTTTAAGGTTTGAGGTAAACCTCTTCTAGTTTGATTATTCATATATATATAAGTGAATTATATTCACATAATGTTAGAATTAGATGTCTCATATGCCTAAATGCACACAATTCAGCAATGCAATTTGTTCAATGTCCTCCCCACATCCCTCCACCTCCTTCCTCCTGTCCCCTGATCCCTTGCCTTTCTTCTGGGTCTATATTGTCTCTAAAAAACCCAAATACAGTGACATAATTCTTATACTTATGGAGAAAAATTTATATATATATATATGGCTATAATATATAAAGTGACATTTAAACTGCTTGGACTGTAACTTGCTTTATCTCAGTTCCAACATTTCCCCTTCTCCTCCCTTCTGATCATCCCTTCATATTCTTCAAAATATTTGATAATGGGATTAAACATTTATGTTTTGTACAGGTATGCAACATAGCTTGCTTAAATATCTTAGGAAGTATCTTGCAACTGTATCTCATAAATATTAATATTTTGCATTTTTGTTCTATGCATTTAATACAAGTGTTTCTTTACTTACTCCCAAGCCTGGGTTTAGGTCCAGTCTCCACAAATGAGGGACACCATTCAGCCCTTGGCTCTCTGGGTTTGTCTAACTTCGCTCAGCATGATTTCTTCCAATGCAATCCATTTACCTTCAATAGATACAATATCATTGTTTCTAATAGTTGAGTAGAATTTCGTTGTATATATATATATATATATACCAGAGTTTTTGCATCCATTCACTCAGTGAGGTGAATCTGGGTTGGTGATTTAGCTATTGTAAATTGAGCTGCTATTAACATGGATTTTGTTGTGGCACTGTAGTGTGCTGATTCTAACTCCTCTTGGAAAATACCCTAAAGAAGGATAGCTAGATTATATGGTGGATACAACCCTAATTTTTTGAGGAGTCTCCACAATGCTTTCCAGAGCAGTGGAGTAGAATAGTCTGCAATTCCTCTAACAGTGTTCTAGTTTTCCTATTTCCCCACAACCCATCAATCATTTGTTATTGATTACATTCTTCATCTTTGCCAATCTGACTGGAGTGAGGTGAAATCGTAATGTAGTTTTGAATTGCATTTCTCTGATTGCCAGTGCTTTAGAACATTTTCTCATGTACTCATCAGCTTTCTCAATGCCCTTTGTGGAGAAGTTTCTGTTTAGTTCTCTGTCCCATTTGTTGTTTCGTTTGTATTTTTGTTATTGAGATTTTTGAGTTCTTTGTAAATTTTGGATATTAGTCCCCTGTCAGAGCGATCACAGGCCATGATTCTCTCTCTAGGTTGTCTCTTGACTGTTTTTATTAGTTCCTGTGCTGTACAGACACGTTTTAGTTTAATGGCATCCCACTCATTGATGTTTGACTGTAAGTCTTTCACTTTAAGATCCTTGTTGAGGAAGTTGTTCCCAACTCCCATATGCTTGAGTGTTGGTCCTAATTTTTCTTCTAGCAGTTGTGTGGTAGCTGGTTTAATTCCTAATATTTGATCCATTTAGATTTAATTTTTGTGCATGATGAGAAATAAGGATATAATTTATCTTTTGCAAGTGTCTGTCCAGGTTGTCCAGCACCCTTTGTTGAATAGGCTGTCTCTCTTCAATGTTATATTTTGACCAACTTTGTCAAAGATCAGGTGTTTAAAGATTTATGGGTTTGTCTCGGAGACTTCAATTCTATTCCACTGGTCTTCATTCCTATTTTGATATCAGTATCATTCTGTTTTTAATACTACAGCTCAATAGTATTATTTTAGATCTGGAAGTGCAAAATCACCTGTTTCATCTTTCTTGCTTAGTAATGTTTTGTCAATTCTGGGTATTTTGTTGCTCCCTATGAATTTGAGAATTGCTTTTTCTACATCTGTAAAGAATGACATTGGTATCTTAATGGGGATTGCATTGAATCTATATAGAGCTTCTGGCAGTGTGGCCATTTTTATTATATTAATTCTGCCTAACCAAAAGTACAGAAGATATTTCCATTTCTCAGGTATTTTGCAATTTCTGCTTTCAGTATTCAGTAATTTTCATTGTAGAGGTGTTTTAATTCTCTTGTTAGAGAAGTTAATTACCAAGTATTTTATTCTTTTAGAGGATATTGTGAATGGGACCGATTTCCCAATTTTTCTTCTTCCCTAATATTATTGGCATATAGGAAATGTATTGATTTATAGGTGTTGATATTGCAGCCTACTACTGGGCCAAATCTGTTTATTAGCTCTAGCAGTTTTTGGTGGAGCTTTTTGAATCTTCCAGATATAGGATCATGTCATCAGCCAAAAGGGATAGTTTGACTTCCTCCCTTCCTGTTCTTATCCCTTTGATTTCTTCCTCTTGCCTGATTGCTCCAGCCATGTTCTCAAAGTCTATATTGAATAAAAGTGGTGAAAGTGGGCAGCCTTGTCTTGTTCCAGAGTTCACTGGAAATGGTTTCAACCATTCTCCATTTAGTATTATACTAGCTGAGGGTTTGACATATATATATATATATATATATATATATATATATATATAGCCTTTACAAAGTTAAGATAAATTCCTTTGATCTCTATTTTCTCTGGAGTTTTGAACATAAATGGGTGCTGGATTTTATCAAAGGCTTTTTCTGTATCTATTAATATGATCATATACTCTTTTTTCCTTAATACTGCTTAAGTGATGAACTACATGAAATGATTTGCATATATTGAACAAGCCTTGCATACGTGGAATGAGCCCATTTGATTATGATGAATTATTTTCTTTTTGAATGTGTTTTTGAATGTGGTTTGCAAGAACCTTATTAAGGATTTTTGCATTGATATCCATGATGGATATTGGTCTGTAGTTTTCTTTTTTTTTTTTTTTTTTTGATGTGTCTTTGTTGGGTTTTGTTATTAGAGTTATAGTTGCTTCGTAAAAAGTGTTTGGGAGAGTTCCCTCTTTTTCAAGTTCTTGGAATAACTTAATAAAGAGAGGTGTAAGGTTTTCTTCAAAGTTGTGGTAAAACTCTGCAGAGAACCCATCAGGTCCTGAGATTTTCTTCTTTGGAAAACTTTTCATTTCTATATGGATTTTGATACTTGTTATTGGGCTGTTTAGGAATTCAATGTCATCTTGTGTTAATTTGGGGATGTTGTATCTGTCTAGAAATTTGTCCATGTCATCCAGATTATCTGATTTGGAGAAGTAAAATTTTTCAAAATGTGTTCTAATAATGTATTTGATTTCAAGGGGGTCAGTGGTTTTCAACCCTTTTCATTAGTGATTTTGTGATTTGTTTTTATTCTTTCCATCTTTTAGTTAGATTAACTAGAAGTCTGTCATTTTTATTTATTTTTTCAAAGAATCAGCTCTTTGTTTCATCATTTTTTTAATTTTTTTTGTTCTCAATTTCATTGATTTGAGTTTTGATCTTAATTATTTCCTGTCTTCTGCAGGCTTTTGGAATAGTGTGTCTTCCTTTTGTAGAGATTGGAGTTGGAGCACAAGCTTATTTGTTAGGGATCTTTCCTGATTCTTAATGTGGACACTCAGTGCAATGAATTCTCCCATTTGAGAATACTTTCATGCTGTCCCAGATGTTTTGATATGTTGTGCCTTCTTTCTCATTCTCTTCCAAGAATTCCTTAATTATTGTTCTAATGTCTTCTTGGATCCATTCTTCATTTAATAGGGTTTTATTGAATCTCTACTTATATGTGTGTTTTGTGCCATGTTTTTTGCTATTAGTTATTAGGGTCATGGGATCATGTTTTCATAGGATGGATGGAATATATCTACTTTTTATATTTGCTAAGATTTCCTTTATGAACTAGAATATGATCTATTTTGAAGAAGGATCCATGTGCTCTGCCAATTTGGGGTGGAGTATTCTGTAGATGTCTGTTAAATCTGTTTGATTTATGGTGTTGTTTAGACTGGAGATCTCTTTATTATTTTTTTTTTTTGCTTTTATGTTCTGTCTATTGATGATAGAGGAGTGTTAAAGTCTCCTAGTACTATTGTGTTGAGGTCTACAGTGGTTTTGTATATTGGAGTATTTTTTCCACATAGTTTGGCACATGGGTGTTTGGAAAGTATATCTTTACTATGGGTATTTCATCCTGTTGAGTTTTTCCCTTTACTAGGATGTAGTGGCCTTCTTTATCTCTTTTGATTAGTTTATGTTTGAAATCCACTTTGTCAGATATAAGAATTGCAACTCCAGCTTGCTTTTTTAGGCCATATGCCTGGTAGATTTTTTCTATCCTTTCACTCTTAATCTGTGGGTGTCACTGGCTGTAAGGTTGGTTTCCTGTAAGGAACATATTGTTCGATTTTGTTTTTTGATCCAATCTACTTGTCTTTGTCTTTTAATTGATGCATTAAGCCCATTAATATTCATTGTTAGAATTGCTATGTGGTTGTGGTTCATATTCATTGTGTTTTATTATTAAGTTCTGCGCTTAGTTGTCTATTGATAGCATGTATCTTTATTGAGCTTCCTCTGTGAGTTTTGAGGAATATTAGCTTGTTCTTCTATCTGGAGTTTGTCTTTGAGGATTCTTTGTAATGCTGGCTTTCTGTTCATGAATCTTACAAGTTTGTCCTTATCATGAAAAGTTCTTATTTCCCCCTCAATTTTGAAGCTCAGTTTTGCTGGGTATAGTATTCTTGGCTGCATGTTGTGTTCACTCAGGTGTTGAAAGATCTTCTTCCATGATCTTCTTGCTTTCAGAGTTTAAACTGAATAATCAGATATGATTCTGATTGGTTTGCTTCTGAATGCAATTTGGAGCTTCTCCCTTGCTGGTTTCAATATTCTTTCCTTGATTTCCATATTGTACATTTTTAATATGATGTGTTTGGTGAGTTTCTCATTTGATTAGGCCTCCTGGATGTCCCATAAGCTTCCTGGATGAGCATATCTGACTCTTATTTTTATATAGGCAAAATTTTCTTTAACTACTTCCTTGAGAATGTTTCTTATCCCATTCGTTTGTTTTTCAATTTCTTCCTGTATCCCAATTACTCTTAGATTGATTCTTCTCATTTCATCCCAGACATTTTCAAAATCTGTTCATTTTCTGTGAGTTTTTCTTTCTTTTTTTTCCTCCATGCACCCTAGTTTGCTCAGCCTGTCTTCATTGTTAAAAGTTCTTTCTTCAAGAGCTGAGGTTTCCTTTTCAAAAGAAGTTAAGTCTATTATTAAATTCCTCTGTGATTCCTCTTACGTGATTGACTGCAGATTTTAGCTCTATTACTTCCTTTTTGAGTATGTCTATTTCTTTGATAATAGATTTTTTCATCTCTTGCATTTTCTCATTTAGTCCCTTCATTATATCTTCTTTTAGCTCATTGTTCCTTTTAGTAATCAGATCATTGATAGTATTTTCAAGGTTCTCATCTCGACCCCTACCTGTGGTATCCTTTTTGGAAGTTTTATCTTTGAGGTGAACCTTTTCTTGTTTGATCTTTCATTTTGAAAAGCCTCTTGTGGATCTCTGAATTGAGATTTCCTGAGGGCAAGGTAAGCAAGTCTTCAGGTGGTTTTTCCTTGCAAGTTAAATGGTCAGATGAGCTACCAACTCTTTTAGGATCACTTTCTTCCAGAAGCTGTTTCTGCCTGGGTCCTCATGTTGCTCTACCATTTGGTTCCAGGCTCAAGGTTGCAAGTCTGAACCTACAAAAATGTAGACCTACCTTCCAGCAGGACTCATACAGGACCCAACAGAAATGTGGGGTGTTGGTAGGCAGGGTTGTTCCATGCAGGGAACTTCCCCTGGTTTGTCCTGACCACAGCTGCTCTGCACAGGGTCCTAACTGTGGTGTACTGAGCGCCTTCTAACAGGTCTCAAACAGGCCCCAAATGGGACTGCTGGTTGTCAGATAGGCTGAACTGGTCTAGTGGGGAACCTCTCCTGGTTGGTCCTGAGCAGGGCTGCTATGGATGTGTATCTTCCTGGTGGTGTCCTGAGTGCCTTCTGTTGGGACTCAAACAGGCCATGAGCACCTTCTGGTGGGACTCAAACAGGTCCCAACAGGTACAATTTGTGTAGGTGGACAGTACTGCTCCAGGCAAGGAACCTCCCCTGGTTGGTCCTGACCAGTGTTGCTCTAGATGGGTATGCTACAGGTGGTGTCTTGAGCACCTTCTGGTGCTTGATTCCTCATCTTTGAAGAGCTTCTTCTGGATTTTGAATTGAGTATCCCTGTGTAGAAGCAAGAAAAGTTTCTGGGTTCTTCTTTCTTATACATCAAGGGCTGGGTCAGATAACACCTCTTGGATGAGAGAAATAGCTTCCAGAAAGCTATTTCTGCCTACAGCCTTGTTTTGTTGCAGCTTGTGGGTTAAGGTTCCAGGACTCATACTTGGAACCTGCTGAGGTTGCTGGGCAGTCTGCTGTGTTGTTGAAACTGAGCAGTAGAGGGATGTCACTGGGTGCTAGGGTCCCAGATATGTGGGGTACATCAGAATGCTCAACCTATGTGCTGTGCTGGGATCTGGGATCTTTGGTGGTGTAATGGGCCCAATATATCTGGACCTGGTAGGAGTGCATGGCAACTGGTTGGTATCTGGGTGTGGGGTCCTGGGAGGTATTCAGCTCACCTGGTGTGGTGGGGACCAGAGTCATGGACATGCACAGGTGTATGTGGAGTTGTCTGCTCAGGCTTTTGCTCACTCTGTAAATTGAAGCATATTCTTGGCATGAGATCTCTATCTGGTTGCTTTTCTTTAAGTCTTTGCCATTGGATTGTGAATTTTGTCCCTTCCTTTACTTGTGTTGGGGTATTGTAAGGAAAGTTGAGTTCAGAAGTCAAACCCCTAATCTGTGAATTGGCAGTGTCCCTTAAGATTTCCCACTCCTCATGAGCTAATAGGAGATCATCAATATGAACAATCACTGCATAAAATAAATAGTATTAAGTTGGTTATTTAGTACAGACTATATTACACTGTTAAATTCTACCTATGGAACAAATGGTAGTGTTAGTGAGTACTTTGGGTGAAACTAGAAAGTTTAAAAACGTACAATAGGTTTTTGAGTTGACATTCATGGTGGTAATGGTTACACAGCCTTAATGATGGGGGTTCAAAAAGTATAAACTAATTGGAGGCCTGAGTGAGAAGGAAATGTAAGAGAAATTTTGAGAGGAGGTTGTATTATCCAATTGTGAACAGTGAGAAAGTAGAGGAGGTGAAGGATTTGCTGGAGAAGGAAAAAAAGAAAAAGAAATAGAAAAAAGAAAAAGAGGAAAAGAAAAAATGAACCCCAGAGGAAAAAGAAGAGAGATATGACAAAATAGAGGAAGGGTGAAAGAGATATTAATAAGATTTGGATGATAACATAAGGGTAGAACCAAGCACATGAAAATTATGCAGATGAAGCACAATATATTTCAAATACTAAATGAACTGACCAGAATCCTCTCAGCAGACAGGACAAGTATAGGCAGAAGAGACAAAAGGGAAAAAGAGAGAAGATGAAAAAAAGAAAAAAACAAAAACAAAAAACCAAAGAACAGGTAAAGGCAACTGATAAAATCTCAACAAAGACAAAATGAAACAAAAACCAAAAAACAAAAACAGCTAATATTTTTTTTTTTTAAAGAGAGAGGGACAGTGAGAGAGAGAGCGAGAAAGAGAGAAAGAACTTTATTGAGTTTTTCACATGGCCTTAGTTGCTCCAACACTCAGTTGTGTACGTGGTGCTGGGGTTTGAACCCGGGTCCTCGTGCTCGCCAGGCAAGCGCCGAAACCGCTGAGCCACCGCTCCAGTCCCACAGCTAATATTTTTATATGTCCAAGAACAAATCAACTTTTCCAGTTGGCACTCAAATACATATCAAAAACAGGAAAGAAAATAAAAAAATAAAATGAATAAAAAAATTCTTAATGAAACCTTGGAACTATGGTCACTATGGTTGTCTCTGTGCACTCTGGGAAGAGATGTTCACTGTCTGCTTGAGTTTTGATAGCAGGTTCTCTCAGACTGTAATTATATGCTCTCAAGTAAAAGACTGGGATGTCCTCAGACTCCTGGGATTTCTAGGTGGAGATTTCAGTGAAGAGATCAGATTAAGGAATGTCCTGAGGGCTGGTCTTTGACAGCCTCCCTGGGGATCTGAAACTCAGGAATCTTAAGACATTTATGTGCAGGGGGATGAGATGATTTCTATGCTCCCTCTGCCAGTGGTTGCATTCCCATTCCTCCAGGATTTTTGAGCCCAGACTGAGGACTTCAGTTTATCACTTAAGCCTTCCAGCTGAGGTAGGGGTTGACAGGACTGAATAAGGCTCCCCTTTATTCTACAAACCCAAATCCCCCTGAACAAAGTGGGGACTGAGCCTGTCCCACGCCTCCTCTTCCTGGTTCTGCCTGTGAACAGTGGCTGTCTCCTGGCACGGTTGCAGAAGAGCCTGCTCTGAACTCCTGACTGGCTCCCACAGGGCAGTCTGTTCCACTTGACTCCTTTACACAGGCAGCTGAGAGGTACTGTTCTCCACTTTCGCAGTGGGGGAAATAATCCCTCTTTTCAACTTGCTGCTCCCTAATCTCTGGTCATCCAAACTACTCCCCAAACTAGCACTGTGTTCCGGTGATGATTATACACAAAACCCCACCTTATAGCAATGGAGTCATCCTGGAGTTTTTTCATCTGGTCACAGAGCCAAACAAGATGCAGCCTTCCTTCAGCTAGCCACTTGAAGTCTCTTTACCATATTTTTATTAATGCTATCTCTCCATTAAAAAAAAAAAAACTCACTCTAAAACACAAGTATTGCAATACTAAATGTATCAGATAGGAGAACTTAAAAATCACTGATATAACCTTGTAATTGGAATAAAAACATTGAAATTTATTACTTTAACAAATCACTGTATGAAAACTGAAGTTCTATCTTTTAACAACCAAAGTCAAAATTGTTGTTAACATAATCCAAATTAGAGCTCTATTAAAATGACTTTGATTGTCATATGACTATATTTTGACAACAGAATAGTTTAAAACAATCACAATACAGTTTTAAAATTATGACTGTCTTACAAAGAGCTTTTTAATTTGGTTGTTTTTTAATTTTTTTTATTAAATTTACTGGTAGTTGGATGAAACTAGCAGATACTGTCATATGGAAGTATCAATATCATTAACTATGTTGCATTAAGAATTTGATTTCTTTTAAGTTTTCAGAAAAATAAAATTTTATCTTCCACCTATAATTGGTGCAGTTTCTTAGAGGTCATCCAAAATACAAGTACTGTTTTGGATGTCTTTCAAGTGGAAGGATGGTCGGGGTGGTGTTTCAAGCCACAGAAAGCAACAAACGTACTATCTAGGTCCTCTGTAACTCTCTATTGCATAACTTGAGGCCCAGAATCTCTAGATGCATCTCTGGTCTGTGTAGAGGACTAAGCCTCTTGATTCTATCATACTGTACAGCCAATCCATTTCAAATGTGCTAACCACACATTGGGTGTTAATTGGAGCCTGGCACCCCCTGAAGCATAACAAATTAATTCTCCTCCAGTTAGAAATAAACAAAGCCCAAAAGGACTTTTATTAACTACTATGAATGTGGGACTCTTTAACCCTTTTTGGACTATTCCATTTACTTACAATGCATTTAAATAAAACCAGATTACAAAATATACCAATATCTTTTCTGGCGACACCGAATGCATTGGAATAAAATTGTGGGTAACATGTGGATTGTCTCATATACTCAGTCTATTGCATGATATGCTTCATTCCAATATCAATTGAAAAATTATTCCATAGGTATGTTCTGTCTTTAAACAGAGTGTAGGATAATCTAACTGGAAATCAATATTGTATAATTTTTAAGATAATATCCCCAAAAGGTAGACAGGATTCTTCTTTCCCCTCATATGCAAAATGTGCATTCAAATTTATCTTAGAACTGTGGAGAAAATGATATGTTAAATAGCGCACATATTGCTAAATATAAAATTTTTGTATATGGATTATAACAATTTCTGTATAAATAATGCATTACATTCAGAAAACATCATTACATTTTCTAGTTTTGAGAAAATATTGCATTTCAAGATCCCTTTTTTTTTTTTAAAATATCCTTTGAAGTTTGGTATGACAAACTTCTTTTTCATCAGATAAAGATGATTGTCAGAAGGATCCTTGTAATTGTGGCTGGTCATACTTTTATTTCCAATGGCTTTTTATCTTAGTAAAGGTAAAAGGTTCTCTTTTCATGCACTACACAGTCTTACCTTTCCCATCACTCTCTCCACCACTCATTCTTCTCCTGACACACTGGCCTGCTTTCTAATCCTCCAACTCTCCAAAAAAATAAGCTTCTATCTCTATTTGGCATGTCTTTGTTCCCCATATTTCTGCATGATTCATTTCTATACATCCTTAAAGTTTTGTCAACTGATGTCAACTCATCAGAGAAAGTTGTTGGCCCACTATGTTACATGTATATAAGAAAATAAATCTTCCATCTTGAATCCTCATCTTTCAACACTTTTTTGTTAGCCTACACTATAATATAAGTTATATGAGAGGAAAAGACATTTTCCCTCTATTTTCTGGCACATAGTAGAGACTTAAATTCATTTAGAATAATATTTAGCTGATGATTACAAAATCCATGGTAACAATGGCTTAAAAAAACAGAATTTTGTTCAAATCTCATGTAAAAGTTCCCTGTGAGTGCACCAGGGCTGGCATGGTACTCCCACCATCAGTGTTTTGTGTTTCTTAATTTCAAAGCCTTAAGCGGCAGGATCAATGTTTTAGCTTTGGTTCCAACTTTTTAGCCATTATGTCTGTATTCTAGATAGCATAATGGAGGAGGGAAATACCTTACCCATCCTTTCATTTAAAGGAAACTAAATTTAAATTTAAACTTTATTTTTTTTTAAACAGTGAGGGACAGTGAGAGAGAAAGAAAGAGAGAAACAATTTTTATTTAGTTTTTCACGTGGCTTTCATTGTTCCAAGACCTTGTTGCGTATGTGGTGCTGGGGTTTGAACTTATGTACTCACGCTTGCCGGACAGGCACAGTAACCACAGAGCCACCGCTCTAGCCCCTTAAACTTTATTTTAATTTAACTTTAACTTTAAATTTAAGGTCCTCACTTAAACATATGTGGGTTCAAATATTAGTTTCTCCACAGACTCATACAATAATGTTCACTAAATCAGTCAAACTTTGATCCATCTAATAGAAAATAGGGCTTGATTAACTTAGAAATAGAGTTCATTAAATCCTATTTTTTTATTCTATTCTATTAATCTTGAAGTTAATTGTAGCTTATTTATAAATAAACACTAAACACAATCACATGTTATCTTTAAAATAAAACATATTTCAATGAATTTCTCCTGTCAATTGCGTTTTCTGCCTCTGAGCCTTCTCTGAGCTGTTTCCCTGATTTGTGAGGCAAGGGATTCTGCTTGCCAGCTTCCTGAGCAGAGCTAGGGGAAAATTAACACATCCACAGCTGAGCGCAAGCCTTGCTGACATCTGGTTTACTCATTTTCTCAGCACACTTGCTCTGCACCCTATTGCCTTCTTCTTATGCATTGTTTTATCATGTGGCTCATTTCAAGAAAATGCACTTAACTTCTAGGTACTGCACTGTGGTGTGAAGTGTGGCAAACAGGAACTAAAATAACCTTAAAGACAATTTCCACATATATGAGACTATTGTAATCACTGGGTATCTAAGCTGAGAACTTACAATGTGTTCGTTTTGATGGAGACTTATAAAACTAAGGACAGTGTTGTTATCTAAAAAAATTAACGTCATTTTTCAGTCAATGAGACTAAAATAACAAAACAAATCATGTCTTTACATGGACTGTAATTTATTACTATACTAGAAGGAGAATAAACAATACCTCCTATATATTTAAGTGTTTTTTACTCCTTATAGTAGAAAAATAAAACCAAAGTTCAAGATATTGGGTTTGATTTTGAATAAGATCTTTGAAATATTATTGTGTGTTTTCTGGGTTCTACTAGTAACTTTATTGTTCAATTTGTATAGAAATTAGTATAGGGAAATATCGTTAGGACATGACCCATTTAATTTAGAATTTGTCACAAAACATTGTTTCACATTTTTTTGCATAAAGTTTCTTCTAAAACACTTGTACTATAAGCAAGACATATTATAACATGTAAAATGTGAAATATAATGAAGAAATCATGATTCATACCTAATAATAAATTGATGAAAAAAATCTGTCAATAATCAGTTTAATTTGAATTATTTTGTAAACAATATTATTTAAACCACACTTGGAAATGTCTCTGATTCTACATTTTTATTCATTATGATTTATTCTTCTAATCAGTCATTAACTGTGAATTCTTTAATATTCTATTTTAAAAATGCTAAATTCTCTAGTCCTATGATATTAATCCACACTAGAATTTTGACTTATTTACTATGATTATGCTTTTTAGAGAAGAATCACAGGAATGAGAGAATAAAATTATTGCAGCTTAACATTTATGAAGAAAAGTATATTAAGAAATTGAATATTTTGTGAAATCAAGAGATGATTTAAATGCTGTGAGGTATTTAACAACATTTATCAACTATCAGTTGGAAAAGTGTGTTAAACAAGTTCTTGCAACCTTGATTATCAGGTAAAAATATGAAGGTATCGATATGTTGAGGGTAGGTTGTTAATTTCAATCATTTCCTAAGTAGTTATTATGAAAGTCTCTAAAACATAACTTAAATTTTATTATAATCTCCATGTTTTAATTATAAATCTATATAGATAAATATTCACACACACTTTTCCTATTATTATTAAAACGTTAGAACAACTTTAAGTTAACTCAGCAAACAAAAATGTCTTAAATGTCTAATTTTTAAAAATCTTAAAGGTGTGTGAATATTAACTAAGATTAATTCATAAATCAAATTATCAAATAAGTTGTTTCTCCTATATCTTTCACATCCTACTGATGTGCATTATTGCATTCATGAATATCAAATTTTGTCTACCCCAAAGACCACCAGAAAAATCTTTTGTTCAGTCTTAATTCCATTATGTAATCATACCTTCAAAAAGCAAATCAATTGGCCTGAGAAATAAGAGTAAGAAATGTTTGCCTTACTACTTTTTTCTTCATTAATGCTATCCTACCTCAATCCTCACAATTTTCTACCATTTATGTTTTGGATTGAGGGAAAGATCATAGTTGAAGATGGTGAAATAAGAGCTCATTGATAGGGGTTTTGGAGAGAGCACCATGGAGGGGAGAAGAGAGTTAATTGTCAGGTACTTGATTACACTGAAGCTTTAGGCATTTATACATGCAATACTTCTACGTGGGTTTGTAATGCTGATTGTAAAGAACCCTCCAAACAAATACAGTTCTTAATGCTAAATTTGCTTTTACTCATCATGGAACCAAATAAATATGGAGGAAATTCTCTTACAAAACCTAATATCCATCATCCACTTTCAAATAGCTACTTGAGAGACTGCATGGACACATTGTCAAAAAAATAAATAAAATTGGTGAAAATTACTTTAGATATCGCTTAATATCTGTGGAAATTTTCCTAAGGTTATATTTCAAGTGAAGGCAAGTGATTACAGAAAATCTGTAGTGAAGAAAGGCATTCCTGATTCGGAACAAACCTTAAAAACTTGACCCCAAAACTATCCCTGCAAAGAGGCCTGACTTTGTTCATTTTTGTGCTAACTTTACAAAATATCTGAAAGTAGGTAATTTATAAACAAAAATTTATTGGTTCACAGTTCTGGAGGCTGAAAAATCTAAGGTCAAGGTCCACAGGTTCATCATTAGATGACGCCATGTTCTTCCAAGTTGGAGCTTTGCAGGAGGCATTCTCAGTATGTGTGGGACACTGTAACCTACCGTGGCAGAAAGTAGAAAAGCCACGAGGGTATAAATGAAGCCAATCTTGCCCTTTTATAACAGCACTAACACCATCCAGGAAAGAGGAGTCCTCATGGCCAAATCACCTCTGAATATTGTTACAATGGCCATTAATTTCAATGTAAATTTAAGAAAGAACAAACATTCAAAATATAGCAGGTCCCAAATTTGACTGTATCAGATGGTGGAGCAGTGTATAACCCAAAGTATTATTTGAAAATTATCAGTTAGCTGTTCTAAGTGTAGCCTCACAACTGTATATACTAACCACAGCTTAAGAGAGAGAGGAGAGAAAGAGAAAAGGGAAATCCTGATAAAAACACTGTCATTGCAAGGTGACTATGTACGTCCCATACCTGTGCCTCCAAAAAGCAAAACAGATTTCAAAATGAGAAGAAAACAGATTTCACAAATATAGGACAACCAAATCATTAAACAAATTAATATGCAAACAAGAAAAATAATCTCTGAAGAGGAGTGTTCATCATTATTCACAGTTATTAAAATCTATTGTCTATAAAGTCTACAATTCAATTAAAAAACTTAGACACACAGGGTTTGGATCGGTGGGTCAGCGGTTGGAGCACTTGCCTGGCATATGCAAGGATCTGGGTTCAAACCTCAGCACCACAGATATAACTAAGTGTCAGAAAAATAAAGGCCAGATTTTTAAAAATTAAATTGATTCTCTCTTTTTTTAAAAAATAAATTGAAGGCTGGAGCAGTGGCTCGGCGATTACTGCACTTGCCTGGCATGCGCAAGTACACAGGTTCAAACCCCAGCACCCACATACACAACTAAGTGTCAGAGCAATGAAAGGCACGTGAAAAACTCAATAAAAATTGATTCTCTCTGTCTCTGTCTCTCTCTCTCTCTCTCTCTCACTGTCCTTCTCTCTTAAAATAAATAAATAAATAAATTGAGACATAGAAGCACACTGGACAGTGGGGTTGAGACACAAGAGAAAAAGAGGAATTTCTTGAGAAAGTTTCCAAATGTCAGATTCAACATAAGACAAACATCTTTAATATAAAAATTATGACTATAGATAACATTTTATAGTGGTAAAAGAGTCAATTCAGCAGGAAAACATCACAATTATGATTATAAGCACCTAATGGCAAGACCCTAAAATTCCATGAAACACCGCCTTAAAAAAATGAAGAGAGAAATAAATACTTCAATAATAATAGTTGGATATTTCAGTATAATACTTTATATAATGGATAGCATTTCCAGGCAAAAGATTAATAATGATACAGATTATTTGAATAATACTATAAAGTAATTGGTCTTACAGATCTCGTAACCCTCTATACAAGAAGAGTAGAACAACCTTTACCTCAAGTACACATAGAGGTTTTCTGCAAAGGATAATTTGCTAGGTCATATACCAAGACTGAATAATTCTAGTTTTATTGAAATCATGAAAACTATGTGCTTTGGTAATGATGGAATTAAATTAGCAATAATTACTAAAAAGGAATTGGTAAATTAATATGTGGAAATTGAACAACATATTTCTAAAAAACAAATGGGTTAAAAAAGTAGGAAACACATGCTAATTAAAATTAAGACATTTATTACAACAGATGTCGTCCTCAGAAAAAGTTAGCTTTGATGAAATGGGCAAATCCTAGAAAGTCTCAAAATAAACCTGACTCAAGAAGAAACAGACTTACTAATAACAAGTAAAAAGTTGGGTTGATTTAATAATCAAAAAAACTTCACAAGAGAAAAACATGGGCCTAAATTTCTTCACTGATGAATCCTACCAAATATTTGAAAAATAAATTAATACAATTTTAAAAATAAATTATTGTAAAAATAGAAAAGGAGCAACTATTTCTTACCTAATTTTATGAGACCTGTATTGCCCTGATTCAAACCAGGTAGCAATATAACAAGAAAGGAAATTATAAGCCAATAATTTTTAATATAGATTTAAAAGTCCTCAACAAAATATGATAACATTCAATTGATCAACATATAAAAGGGTCACAGATTATTAACAATTTTGATTTATCCTAAAATGCAAGTTTGTTTCACTTCTAAAGATCAATTATTAAAATACAATATATCTGTGTAATAAAAGATAAAAAAAATCTAATTAGAGGCAGAAATAGCATTTGCAAAATTAATGTTTCTTCATTACAAACAGGAAAAATTCGGAGAGGAATTTTCTCAATCTGATAAAAGGGATCTACAGAAACTTTCACCCTATGACGCATGTAGTAGGAAAAGAACAGAGGCTTTCTCTGTCAGGTCAGGATATGACAGGATGTGAGCTCTTAATGTTTCTATCTAATATTTAGCTGGAAGTTCTACTCAGGGAAATTTGGTCAGAAAATAAAATAAAATAAAATACTTACAGCTCGGAGAAGAAGAAATAAAACTACCTCGATTTTTGGTGGAGAATTTTTTATGTAGAAAATTTCGAACAATCCACTAAAACAAATGATAAAATATATGAATCAAGTTCAGGTAGGTTGCATAATACAGATTATATCTGAGTTTTATTTCTTTACCCTTTCAGCAAGCAATTCAGTAAATTTTCAGTAAGAAAAATAATTCTGTTATTAATAGTAGAAAAAGAATACAGTTTCAAAAATAAATTTAATAAATAAAATATAATAGAATACACAAACTACAAAATGTTATTGCAAGAAGTTAAGAAATTTCTAAAAAATGGAAATAAATCCCATATTCATAACTTGGAAGACTTTAGTAAGATATTACTCTGAAAATATATTTCTCAAAATCAGTGTCATTGACATTCCTGAGTCTCATCCACATTTTATATGGTTTATTTGTAGATATTTATATGCTACTCCTAAAATATACCGAAATTCAAGGGCCAAGTAAAGTTAAAAAAGAACCAGATTGGATGACCCAGAAGTCCTAATTTCAAACTTTTTCAAAGATACACAATCAAGAGAGCATGGTACTATCATAAACAGAAATACAGAAAATAATAGAATAGAATTGAGAGTTCAGAAATGAAGACACAAATATGGTTAACTGATTTTTGAGAAGGTTCCAAGACAATTCAATGTAAAAAGAATTGTCTTCTCAACAAATGTGCTGTAACAGCTGGATAACTACATGCAAAAGAATGCAATGGATCCCCTATCTTACTTAATACATGGAATTAAAATCCAAGTGGATCCAGTATCTAAATAGAGAATTAACAATTTTTAGACTCATAAAAGAAAATAGCTTCTTAAGACCCAAATTGCCAAAATCAAACAAACAAACAAAAAAATGAGATGGTTTTCTTTAGGAAAAATATTGCTAAAGTACACAAATGACCATCTTCAGCATCTTTGGCGAACAGGGTTATGAAAATGAAAACCTAACCAAGAAATCAATTCATACCTATGCAAATAGGTATTATAAAAAAAAGACAGATAATAGCAAGTATTGGGGTAAAAATGTGGAGAAATCAAAACAGTTTTCAAGCAAACTTTTTCTTAATTGAAATTTTGTCCTAAAGCATTGTGGGATCATATTACTTCCATATTATTCAGACTTAGCTTCAATCATATGCATTTTGAAATATATTTTAGTATTTTACAATATGCAGGTACTGTACAATTAAATACCCTGACATGTTTAAATAAAAGAGCATATTTATAGTGGTTTAAAAATAAAGTGATTTCAAATGTGTTCATTAAGAGATTACTCAGTATTTATACAAATTTTAGCTTACTTGTAATATTGGTATTTGAATAATTATTTTTTCCAGCAAAAATATTATATGAATATAGTTTCCTTTCCATTCACCATTACTGAATTGCTCATTGTTCAAATGATCCAAAATGTCACAACTATGAGAATATATTTCAAAAATATTGTAGCATATATATGAAATTCATCTCCTATTTTCTGGGAATTTCTTCTTTTTATAGTATAATGATGGAATCTTTCAACAATGTCTTTCTACTTAATTATTAAGCAATAGCAACAATTTATCTAATCTGACATTTTTTAATGTGTTCAAATCTCCAAATCAAAATTGTGATAATTCCTGGGACTATTATCCAAGATTTATTTCTTTTTTTGTTTACTTTTGTGAATTTTCCCCCTCAAGCAAAAAAGCTGACGTAAAAACAACTTTCAGTAAAACAAAAGAAATGTGTACTTTCATTTTCTGATTTTGATACAAGAGAAGCAAAACTCAACCTTCCCTATTAGTGTGTTTTCACATAGAAACATTTTATGCCTAACCTGTAACTTTAATCAGAGAATGGTAATAAGCCACTAGTATTACTAATAATATCCTGAGTCAATTGCACCAAAAACAATAGGATAAATTTTTTGGAAATTAAAGCATATTTTAATTTTCCTTTACATAGTTTCTTGTGAAATTTATTCAGGTTAGTTATGCAAGAATTTTATCAGTGTGCTGAAAAATGGCTAAGCACCAAACAGCAAGAGTAACTTGCTGTTACTCTTGGTTGAGCTCTTGGTTGAGCTCTTGGGAAGGTCTGAAAAAGAAGTTGCATCTTAGGTCAGGTATTACTGACAAGTTTTGATGGAAATTAATGATTCTAAAATATTTAGACTGTGGTAATTTTCAGGAAGATGAGATAATAACAGAACTAATCTTGAAAATTTCCTTAACTATGAAATTTCCAGCAAAAGTCTACAAAGTTTTCTACCAAGTTTTTTTGTTGTTGTTATTTTCCATTTCTCTTTAAAAACAGATCATCCTGGGCTGGAGTCGTAGCTCAGCAGTTATGGCACTTGCCTGGCATGTGTGAGGATGTGAGTTCGAACCCCAGCACCATGTACATAAGGAAGTATCTGAGCAACGAAAGCCACATGAAAAAACTAAATAAAATTGATTCTCTCTTTCTTTCTATTCTCTCACTTTTCGTCTTTCTCTTTTTTAAGTTTTTTTTATTCATTTGACATAGTCTTACATATTGGAGGGAATTGTTACAGATTCATGCATAGATGGATATTGACAAAGTAAGTTAAAGCTGATCCTAGTCCAGAATCTCCCCTCTTTGACCACTCCGCACTCTCATGTCTCCTCTGCTTTACCCCTATATTATAAATAGAAATAAGCATATACATGTGTTTTAATTTTTGAATTTTCTAATCTTCTCTGACCACCTGTGTATAGTTGGGCTTCTCATGGGAGTTGAGAGTTCCAAGTTGCATTGATAACCCCCCAATCCCTCCCTGCTCTCCTGATTTCCTCCCTTCTCCCTGCAGCTTCATAGTTATGGTTCCCCTTGCTTATGTGAAAATTCAGCTATTTTGAGTTTATTTTTTAACCTTAGCTCTTAGATTTTACTCTAGTTTCCACATGTCAGAGAAAATATTTGGCCCTTAATTCTCTGAGTTTAGGATATTTCACTCAATGTAATTTATTCATTTCCATCCATTTGGCTGCAAATGCCATGATAGCATTCTCTCTAATAGCAGAGTAGAACTCCATTGTATGTATGTAAACACCATAGTTTTTGAATCGACACACCAGAGAGGGGCATCTGGGTTGGTTCCATAGTTTAGCTATTGTTTATTGAGTTGCTATAAACATTGATGTAGCTGTGTCTCTGTAGTATGCCAATCTAGCTCTTTTGGGAAAATATTCAGGAGTGGGATAATGGGATCACAAAGTGTTTCCAGCCCTAGTTTTTTGAGGAGTCTCCAAATAGAATACTTCTAATGTTGCAAACGATTCAACTCTCCTGGCTAGCATTCAAATTTTAAAATTCTGAAGCAATCCAGTCCACTGGAAAGTTAGAAATACTCAGTCAAGACTTTTCTCTACATTTAGGAAAATTAAATTTGAATAGAAATAAAGTACAGGCAAATATCTAGGTTAAATTCCATAGAAAATTATTTTAAGGAAAAAACTAATGAGAATAGGAGCCTTCTGACAGATACTTTAACTATGTCCAAAAGTAAAACTAATAACAAAAGTACCTAATTATAACATAAAATTTCAGTATAAGTTTACAACATTTAAGAAAATATACAAAATATTGAAAAAATACCATAAATAAATTGACAAAAACTCAAGAATATTATGATAGAAGTCAAGACAGAACTAGAAAAAGCAAGTATTATTTTAAATTACAGACTACAGTAGAAAAAACACATTATGGGATAAAAACCAGAATATCTTAAGAGAAATAAATCTAGCAATGAAGAAAAAAATTTAAATATAAAATAACAAAAGAAGAAATAAAAGTTTTGAGGATAAAAAGGATTAAATATATAGATACTAGAATTCCTGAAAACTGTAAGGATAGTATCAAAGAAAATTATGAAAATGGACTGTATAAGGAAAATAGTCTTCCAAAAGGTTTAGATTTTGCACAAAATGTATATTTTGAAGCTCAGAGTATTGACTAAAATGATCATAAAGATATTCTAGTAAAATGATTCTACTTCAATGAAAATGAAGAAAACAATTGAACATATGACTGTCAAGAGAATTTAACATGGGATTTTTTAAAAGTAATTTTTTATCAAAAAGAATAACAGGACTGGAGTGGTGGCTCAGCGGTTACATCGCTTGCCTGGCATGCGTGAGTACACTTTCAAACCCAGCACCACTTACACAACAAAGTCTTGGAGCAACAAAAGCCACATGAAAAACTAAATAAGTATCACTTCTCTCTCCTTCTCTCTCTCTCTCTCTCTCTCTCTCTCTCTCTCACTGTTCTTCTATCTTAAAAAAGAATAACATAGTTAAGATATTCAAGGGAAAAAGACATGAACCATGAATTTCCCATCAAGAAAAAATGATTTTCAAGTATAAATGACAAAAGTCAAACTGCTATCATTTGTCAAAAGCTCAGGAAATATAGATCATGTGAGCCCCTCCTCTAAAAGTTTTAGTAAAGGAGGCTTGAAAGAAAAAAAAAATAACCAAGACTAGAAAGATTTATATATAAGACTAAACATGTAGAATTATAGAACCAAAATTAAATGAGAGAAACCATCTTGGAATGGCTATCTAAACTGATAACGACCAGAAAATTAATACACTTAAAATGTGTTATTTTAATACCAAGATTGCTGCTTATTCTTTAATACCAGAATTCTCATTGTAGAATTGTAAAGTCTTAGATATAACAAAATAGTAATCCTGTAATGCTGCATATGGGATAGGATATCAGCATGAAAACATGAACCAAATAGTCTTTAAAATTATGCATGCATGCAAATGTGTATGTTCATGAATAGCGTATATACATTATATATAATGAAGGCAAATATATATGTACACATATAGCATGTGTATATTATATATAACATAATATATATACATCTATGTTTTTTCCTAGCTAGTTTCTATTCCATACTCTATTATAAAATGTCCTAGAAACAATGCCCAATGTAGAAGCATTTTGCTGACTTAGCCCAGTAATGAAGAAACCAGAGATTCAATGACAAATAACTGACTGTTATTTGGGGCAGCAAATATGCAGGATGAATCTATGACATCTCCATACGCAGTTATCAAGAAAAGTTTCCAAGGATTAAAAGGACTCTTGAGCCCTTACCCCTAAAATAAAAGCATTACAGAATATAAGTATTAGAAACTAAATAGTTTGTTCATGTACGTATTTAAAACACATAGCAGGCAAGGAAAGAATTTAAGTTAAGGAAATTTTTCTTCAATAGTTAGTATTTCCTGGTTGGTAAATTCTTTGCCAACTAACTTCTGTAATTAAATGCTGACTGATTTCTCAAACTATGAAAAAAGTTGGGATTTCTGTGATAACTTAAAAAAATGTTTAAATAATTTGGAGATGGAATCCTGGCTCATACTGTATGCTCAATAAACATAAATTGATTTTTATACCATCTCCAAGTGAGTTGATTATAAAACCACTATGAAAAGGTCAGTGTTTCTGTTTGTTCTGAATTTGCATTATGCATCAAAGAAGTTGTTTACATGGTGCAGGTCATAAGATTTTGATATATTGTAAAAAGGATTTTTGAAAAAAATTCTCTAATGAGGCATGACTGGAATATCACATAGATGTCTGTGATTTATTGGACTATGCTAAAAATTGCTCTCCCTACTGATTACCTATCATATCTAAGTCTAAATAAGTAATTGATACATATAATATAAAATAGCTTTAATTTTAGAAGAAACCATAAATATTCATCTGTTATATATTTATAATAAATTAATGTACAACAGTCAGCCACTTCCTATTGTTCCCACTGTTCAACACAGTATAAAATTTTAAATGGATACAGCCAATGCAATACTACCATTTCTGCTGCATTTACATCAATTCAATCCAATTGTAAGAAACATGAATATTTTTACTATTTTATTTTTGCAAAAAGAAATTTTTAAAAGATCATTATACATTTACTTATCTTAGACCCAAACTTGAACAGGCACTTGAAGGAAAAAGCATATCATAGTACAATTATTAGAATTCATATTTTCATTTTTTCATATTTTCATTTTAAAGCTAAGAATTTATGTGTACCTCAGCTGACTGACTAATGCACAAATATATTTTCTAAATAATAAAATTATCTGGAAAGTAACAGAAACCAACTTTATTATTGATTGCATGATTAATCCCTGACAATTCTAAAAGAAAAAAAAATCACTTCTCAACCTATTGGCAATGTCGCTGATGCACTGATTTGATGTCTTCTTTAATATTTTTAGTAATAGCTGTTCTACATTTATTTATAACTGCACCTGTGTTAGTTCACTTTGTATGCACAGAAATCCCTTGAAACCTGAATGCTTAATGCTTCTGTTTTCACAATGCTATAGGGAGAACTGGTACTGCAGAAGTACCTGAGAAATTACAATGTAAGTTAACGATTAGAGAAGTAGGTCAACTTGCTGGCACCTTCCAAGTAACATTTCTTCATTATTTATTTTGAAACATCTAAGTAAGAAATGTTTCATTATTCGTATTCAAACATAGTCAAATACTCCATATTTGCCACAACTTTGCCATTGTAAATATAAAGATATGCTAACAAGTTCAAAATATATTATCCCAAAATATGATTTTTATTTTTTTTCTCAGAAACATCCCCATCCCTTTTTATTTTCATAGAAGGTCTCGCTAAGTTGCTGAGAGCCTTGCTAAATTGCTGAGGCTGACTTTGAACATGCTATCTCCTGCCTCAGCTTTCTGGGATTACCAGCATCACAACCATGCCTGACTCAAACTATGTCTTTCTTAACTTAACATCTTCAGTGTCATACATTTAAATTAAAAAAAAATCAAATATCATTACCCAATAAAAATCCTCCTGCATTTTCTGCATGGAACACTGGAGACATAAAGGGTAATCCCTTGTGCTAGATGTTTTTCACTCCTATTAAGTAAAAGCTGTTCATACTCTTGTTTATCTGGGGATTTCATACTAATCTTGGACATAATGAGATGGAAACATAGAAATTGCATAAAATCAGAATTCCTAAAATCATACCCTTTCAGCAATACTTTGGACCATAAAAAAAAAAATCTCCCAGCACAGACAGATGTATTCGTACCTGTATGTGTTTGAATCTGAGATCAGGGCAGAGAGTTGTTTCCCCTGAAAAATCATAATTTCTAGCTGAGCTTCCATGATTATGTATATCAAATTCATAATATCTATTGTGTTAAAAACCATGAAATAGAAAATTATAATAAAAATAGTACTAGGCCCATATTTCATAGACATCCAATAGATGCTTATCTAAAACTTTTATGAAATAAAAATGTAAAACTTTTTCACATGTAGTCTCTACTTTAACTTGTTTCTTCTTTGAATACGAAAGAGATCATATACCAAATCTGAAGATTTACTTATATACCAAGAAATAAGCAAGGATTTTACATTTTTGCTTCATTTTAATGTATATATGTACAGTATTTATTTAATAAAAATTATTTTGCTTATTATTAGATTTGGTGTGGTTTAGTTGATTCTTTGGCAATTGTTTTGTTATTTTATAATTAAAAATTCTTATATATTTACAAATGTAATTCAACGAAAATGATTATTTGTCCTGTGAAAACCTAAAACTTACTTAAATTAATAGTATGGGTCCTTCTGGAAACTTGATTGCTTTGCAATATTTTATTTCAAGGCAAATGACAAAACCACTCTACTCAGGCATGGCACGTTTCTGATCCTTTTGTTTTGTCTTGTTTTGTTTTTCATGGTGGTTCCTCCATGTGCCCACTTGGGATCACCCACTTAGTTTGCAGGAGAGCTGGGACACAAATACTGTTTAGAGGGAGGTTTAATGTCTTCTTCAGTTTTAAGAATCTTTGCTCTTGGGGGTTTTATTTTTGGTTTTTTGTATTTTGTAGCCAGTCTGTATTAATTCTGCTTAATGATATTCTCTTTTCTTCATTAGTCAAGGTGCTGAATGGTAATGCTATCTTTAATCTTTTTCTCCCCCTTCTCTTTGTTCTTTTTTTTAACTTGGTATGCTACCAAATTCTGTAAAATTTCCAGCAACTGGTACACTTCCTTTTCACAGCCAGGTCATGGAGTCTAGAGTCCTGCGTGCTCTATGCTATTTTTATTAGACTACAGTTGATTGACTCAACTATGTCTATTTCCTCATCAGGAATTTTCTGTTTATGTATTTATATATATATTTCCTTTTAAATTATGGTTGAGGCTGCTTGATAATGTGTCTTCTGTGTATCCATGAGAGAATTTCCTTTCACTGTCCCACCTAAATAAATAAATATCTTTCATAATGATATTGTTTACTGTACCTATTCACATAGGCCCTCTATGTATAATCATAGGAATGTTTCAGTATATATGACATTTATGTTTAATTAAAACAGAGAAGTCTACAATTAAAGTTAGGAAAGGTCTAAAATTATGTAAAAAGGCAATTTATATTTAAATAAAATAGACATGTCTCCCTAGAGATTTAGTTCAGGGGCAGAGCACTTGCCGAGGCCCGAGTTCAGTCCTCAGTCTAAAAAAAAAAAAACAACAAAAAAAACAGACATGTCTATCATCAAAGTTAGGAAAGGTCTAAAATTGCATAAAAAGGCAATCAAGCTCTTTTTTGTTATTTTTGCTGTTTTGTTTTGTTTTTGGTACTGGGGATTGAACACAGAGGCACTTTACCACAGAGATACAACCCCAGAATTTTTTTTTTTTTTTTTTTTTGAGACAGGGTCTGACTTAGTTGCTTAGGGTCTTGCCAAGTTGCTGAGTCTGGCCTCAAACTTGGAATCCTCCTTCCTCAGCCTCTACAGTCACTAGAAGTACAGGCAATGAACCACCATGCCCAGCAGTAATGAAGTTTTGATTAGATTATAAATCATAGTAGTTGTGTGGCACATAAAAATTCTACAAAATGGAAAAATATAATTACCTTTCCATTTCCAGTATGGAAAATTCTCTGTGTGCATGTTCTTGCCCATTGATTTTACAAGTGAGCAAAACATATCCAAAATATAGGAATATTGGAAGAAGCTAAGGAAAAAACACTGAAGGGACTATAAAAATGCACAATGACTAATTTTAAAAAATGTAAGCCAAGGCAAGTGAAGGTCAATAAACAAATACAAGTTGTAAATAGAAGTGATCAAGAAACAAATGGAGGATTTACTTAAAAAAAAGAAATAGAATCATTTATTCTGAAGTAAAAATGAATTAATACATATGGGGTGAAATTTTAATGAAAGTCAAATATGAGAAAATATAGAAATACTTCTCAGTATGAATGAAATATTTGTCTACTGGTAAGACAAGCAGTATGAATATTTGAAACCTGTGCAGAAATATGTTTTGTTTTAACCACCAGGAGAAATAAGATGCGGCATTAGATGATTAAAAGTTTTAAATTCTGGAGGTAGGGGTGTAACTCAGTGGTAAAGTGCTTACCTGGCATGTGCTCAAATCCCAGCAGCATAGTAAAAGAAGAAGCAGCTTTAAATTCATTTTGCCTTGGTCAAATACAATGCATCTTGCAACAGAGCATCATTTAGGAATACAAAGATGAACAGGCCTGGGTTCCCTATCATTAGAGTTGGCCACAATTGGATAGTTGAGCTGGAAAATATGAGATTGTTGGAAAGTTAATTACCATGTTTACATTATTTTCCTTCATATTATATTTAGTTATTATTGTTTAGACGTGAGGTGTGGCCAAACGCTCATGTGTGAGCCAGTACAAGAAAGGTATAGAGGTGAAATGATTGGGTTATGAGAGTCTTAACACAATCAGCAAATTCATCTGCTAATAGGGATTAACTGGGCTATAACTATAGACAGGAAGACACCCTGTCTATAGAGGTGGGTCTTTAGGGGTAAACCTTGGGGATGTATGTTTTGTTAGGTCTTTTGGTCACAGCAGCAAAAAAAGCTGACTAAAACAGTTATCTACCAAAAATAGAGAAAAAAAGGTCGTGACCTGGATGTGAAAATAGTTGGGAGGGAAGGAGTGCAAATACAGGAAATGAACAAAAGACCAGTGTGTACCTAAGGAAAAATGAAATAGGATCCTACTGAGAAGCTTCCTAACTTTTTTTTTTAAGAGAGAAAGAGTTAATATTTTTCATCTGATTTTTATTTTTCCGTTATTTATTTGTGGTAATGGTATCAAACCTCATTCATGCCAGGCAAGTGCTCACTGCTGTGCAACCTCTCCAGCCCAAAATCTTTAATCTTTAAAGCATTTTTCTCTTCAGTAAAATGATAATAATTACATTTTATAAGGTTATTATAAATATAAAATTATATTATACTAAGAAAGTACTTTGAAAGTAAATTCTCTTTGCATACACCATTTTACAAAACTGTGAAAAAGAAACAAATTTATTTTTCCTAAATTGCTATGCATTTTCTAAGACAAATAGATTAATATAGATTTATATGGGAATAATGACCAATTTCCATTATTTTCATTTTTCCTAATTTGATATATAATATTTACTGTGTTATTTAGAAATGTGTATTTATTCACACACAGATTTTGAGGTTCTATAATCTATTACCAGGCAATCAAGTTTATTGACCTATGGAGAAAAATGGATATTTTTGAGCTTTCTATAAAGGGTACAGTAAATCTAGTAGCTGTGTAATTAACTCATAATTATGTAAGCAATAAAGGCATAATTATAAGATTATTAATATGTTAAAATTATAAGAAATTTTCTGGCATTTAATTAACATTTACCAAGGCAGACTACAGCAAATTAAATATCAATTAATAAAATAGTGACATTTATTTAGATACTCTATTAGTTGTCACAATTATTAACTTGTTATCACTGGCTTTTAAAATTCCGATTAAGTGCGTAAATATTCCCTATAATTTTAATGTGCTAAAATCTAATTATATTAGTGTCCTGTAATTTTAAATTCATTACACAGCATCTCTCATAATAAATCTCAATGCTCTCTTAAGTGTCAATTGATGCATATTTGACATGCACTAGTTTATAAAATCAAATAAACAGTTCCACCAGAACAAGGCAATCTTAATAGTGTTCTCTTCCTTTAAAAGCTCGATGTTATGAACCTCAGGTTTAAAATATTGTATTAAGCCTATGGGGTCTTCAGCATGACATTGATATATTTCCTCTATTGCTATTTTATTCCTGTGACAAAGAGCCATAGTTTAGTGTGTGTTTACTGAGAAAAGTAACTGATTATTTAAGATATGTCTATATAAATTTTAGGTAATTATATAATTTCTATCTGTGTAAATTTTAGGTAATTACACATATCAATGTGCATTCTTATTTACTGGTATTCATCTGGACACCTTTTGGAAGCTACAGGTATATCAGTTCCCAAGCAACCAATGACTGCTTTGACCAACAAAAAAAAAAACTATGCATAGAAAGTACATTTAAGACAACAGATGTCTTAACTAATGTAAAATATCCATTATGTCAATATAAATCCCAAACTGTCATGGTTAATTCCTTTCATCCATGACGTCCTTGTTTTCAAGATGCATAGGAAGTTTTAGAAATATGCTAACAAAAAAACCAAAATCCCTGTAAAAAAATAGAATTGTATACACATAGGCACGCACACAGGCATGCGCACACACACAAAATAAATAAATAAATGGGAGGAAAGAAAGATGGAAGTCAAGAAAGGGATAGACAAAAAGGATGGATCTGGAGATTATTATACTAAGTGAAATTAGCCAGTCCCTAAAAGCCAAAGGTTCAAAGTTTTCTCTGATATGTGGAAGCTAATCCAAAATAAGGGGGCAGGGAATAATAGAAGTAAAATGAGTAGAATAGACAAAGGGGAATGAAGGGAAAGGAAGAGGGATGGGATAAGGAAAGATAATGGAATGAATCTGACATAACATTCCTATGTAAATCTGTGGATCTACCACAGTTCACCATCATGTACATCCAAAAGATACTAGAAAAAAACAGCTATGGGTAAACGGCAGAAAGATCAGTAGAGTAGAGGGAAGGGACTAGGGAGTGGTGGGAGGAAAGTGGAAGGGGAGATCCAGGAAATTAAATTGGAACTAGTTATATTCCATGCTTTTGTAATTATGTCAAAATGGATTCTACTGTTATGAATAAACTAAAAAGAACTGATGAACAATAAAAGTAAACACAATAACATATTGTGGCATAAACTAATAAAATAGGTTATGCTTCACTGTCTAACTATTAAATATTACAAACATTAAAGATGTTTGAACAGATTGCTCACATTAAGAAAAATGCAAAAGTTTTTCTTTAAAAAGTTAAACTTCATTTAAATAAATAGCATCCAGATAAATTGTGATTAATTTAACATACAAAAATATATTTGATATTCTAAATAAGTAAGAAAATAAAAACCAAATGAAAATAAAGCAGAAAGTACTATCCTTGTGGCTGAAATATTCTTTTTTGGAAATCTGCTTTTAACTCTAATTTTAATATAATTTTATTAACTTTAGCTGCCATGTAGCTTTTATGGATGTTACATAAACTAAATTTGTTTTCCTTGCTATGTCATGTTAACTGATCTAAGTTAGCTGTTAAAAAATTCCAACTAAAATTTTCAACACCTTATCATGACACAATGTAATATTCTCACATTGCCTGTCAATATTCCTTTAAAAATAAGAATGTCCACTTAATCAGAAACGTATCAATGAATCATATATAAAATGCAGTTTCTTTTAATTTTTCATTATAACATAATATACACAAATAAGTACATAATATGTGTATACATTTAAGGTGAGAGATTTTTTAACTAGTGTAAACTATCCATTATGTCAATGTACATAAATAAAGTCCACAAAAATGAATGGAGATTGGAGCAATGGCTCAGCTGTAGAATGCTTGCCTGGTATGCGCCAAGATCCAGGTTCAAACTCCAGCACTACATATAACTACATGTAGATGCTTTCCCTCCAAGATAAGGAACAAGGCAAGAGTGGCTGCTCTCATCACTCCTGCTCAACATCACACTGAAAGTTATAGTTAATAAGATACAACTCAGTGCCTTAGATAGACTAATGCATAGATTATTAGTCTGTTTCCTTAATATTGCATCATGGTGTAATAGAAACAAATCTCCAATTTATTTTAACTATCCTTCAAATTGTACACTGGAAAATGAGAAAAGCAGATAAGAAACTTTTTGTGAACTTTTCCAATTATGTAATTTCAAATTAAGAAATTTATTCTTTGCTTTACCTTGTGTGTTGAGATTAGAATAAAAGATTGTTAATCAGCAGGAATCACATGTTCCATACCTGTTCTTGATTTTGTATGACTGCTTTATTCATATACTCGAGCTTTACCAGTCACTCTTAGATCACATCATAGTCTAGATATTCTGATCCTGTAAAAGAACAGGTTTCACAGTAATCAGTTTAGAATGCTACTCTGCCTCTTTTCAATTTTCTTCATAATTTGTTGTTATACTATTTATTCAATAATTTTCTCAATGCTCTTCAATATGCAGACAATGTTCTAATCTCATAATACCTCCATACTTTGAAAATCTACTGTTCCAACAAAGACCCTTGTCAACTCCTTTCTAAATATTTTAGTTGTTCTCATTTTCAAAGAACCAGCCTTACATTTAACCTGCTTTATGACACTTTATCAGACAGACAACTCTGGCTCTCACTGATTTCTCTCAATATTAACATCCCTCAGTAAATATTGTTTATTTAATTTATTACCCTATTTTCAATTACTTGTTCTATACACTTTTTAATTTATTGCAAAGTTATCAGTAGCTTCTCCAGATTTATAACCATAGCTTCTACTCTTCTTTCTAATAGCCCCAAGCATATTATGCATACAGCAAGTGATATTGTTTAATTGTTATTTGAATCCCATAATAGTGTAATTTTGTTGGTGGTGTTATTGTTGTTTGGTTCATTGGTGAAAAAAGATGCTTGTCAAGAAAATTGTTGAAATAAAGCCTCCACTCTTATGGTCCAGTTCTGAACACCAGAGGGCAAGCTTCAGAACATTTTTAAAAGAGCTTTACTGATTTTTATATACTATGATGGGACAACTGAGTTTGGATATGGATTTCTAACACACAAGCATTGTTTCTTGCCTATTTTTACTGTCAATGAGGATTAAAGGAAAAGTATTCTGCAATCGATGAAACATTTTAAGATAAGAATCTTTAGACTACATAAAAATAGTATTAGCAAAAGTAGGCCAATCTCTGTTTTCACATATGCCTTCTCCATGTGTGACTTTTAAAAGACACCCGAAAGAAAATAAGAAACACCATCACATTTATGATGACCTACTAGTTGATGTACTTTAAAATGTAATTTAAATGGCAAAAGGAACAAATAGTCCTATTTCAAAAAAAAAAGGCTAATGAAAAACTCAATGTATTTCACTTTGTCTTTCTCAAATATTAATTTTGATTTTAAGAAAGACTGAAATGTATAGAAAATATATTTGAGGGGAAATTTTGAAGTATCTATCTTGACTTTGTTTTGTTTTATTATGGGTAAGAGCCAGAAATGATTCATTGAATTTTATCAGGGAAAAAATGTGTCAAAAAATGCTGTATAGATAAAGCTGTGTTCTGAAACAAAAATTAAATTTTTGGTTACCAATTTCTTTAAAACTTTTCAACTTAAACATAATTTTAAAAAGTCTCTAATCATGTTCTTTAGTTTAGTTCAACCAACAGCTAATCAGTCAATCCAGAGGTCCATGTGTGCACATTCTTTACAGATGAAGTTGGTTCATAGATAACAAGCTCAATCATGATTCCCTGACTTTTAATGTTAAAAGAGAAATAACATACTTTCCAGGTACATAATTTGCAATTTATACCTGTGCCATTCTGAAAGATATTGGATAGACTCATGCTGATATAAGTGCACTGTTCCCATAAGACTGGACATTTATATACTGAATATGAACAGCTGCACAGTGTCCTGGTTTCCAGGGCTCACATTAGTACCACGCTAATCCATGTATATTTGCAAATTGTTATGATCATTGCTCAGAAATGGCATCAGTTGCAGCTGCAGTAATTCTGAAAATATTTCAGACTTGTGATGTCTGGAACAACAACACAGAAATTATAATCATCTGACATCCATCACCAGCACTCCTTCACTTGATTACACTAGTCAACAAATCCTGGGCAGGAAGACAGCAAAATAAGGAACAACACAAACCTCATTTATTAAGATATTTTTTCCTCTGATCCTCTCCATTGCAATTTTCTACCATCCCCCTTCATTCATTTTCAAACGCTATCCAATACACAAACAGAAATAGATCATAAAAATAAATGATTTTTCAAAGTATGCATTAATGTGCTACTTCTTGAGAACCGAATCAACAAGAACCTTCTAAAAATCCTAGTCTCATGTAATGTGATGTTGCTTCTAAACAATATTCTGAATTTGATTTTGAACAAAGACATGCTTATCTACTTTTCCCATTTTTATCCTTTCTTTGTATTATATTTTGTCTTCACCAAGCCCTATGTTCCCCTTACTGGAAGACTAGATATTCTCTGTGTTTTCTCAATGCTGCTGTTTTATCCCTTACATTATAGCTCAACAATTCTCTACTGAAGCCTACTCTGATAACTGATATCTATGAACATACTATAGACAATTCTCCCTAAATGGTTATTTTTCAGTCTTAGCTGTAACTTTCATTTTAATAGTTTCTTTTTAACTATAAGAAAAGCTTTAAAAAATTTGACAAAGTCCAACACCAAGCAAGTGTTTTTCCTTAATATATGCTAAGTAAATAATTGTGTAATGACAAATGAATATTTACATCCAATAAACTATTTAAAAAAATATGTTGGGGCTGGAGCAGTTGCTCTGCATTGCAGTGCTTGCCTGGCATGCATGAAGACCCAGGTTCAAACCCCAGGAACACGGACACAACTGAGTGTCACAGAATCAAAGTCCAGATGAAAAATAAAGTGTCTCTTTCTCACTCTCACTGTTCCTCTCTCTATTTAAAATAAAAATAAAAAGAATATGTTGCCAGAACAGTGGCACACACCTGTAATCCCAGCAACTCAGGAGGGGGAGTGGGGAGGATTGCAAGTTCAAGGCCAGCCTCAGAAGCTTACTGAGAAACTATCTCATTAAAAAAAGAAAGAAAGAAACCTCTGGGGATATATCTATGTATCTCAGTGGTTAAATCCCCCTGGTTTAATTTCTTCAAATTAAATTCAGTGTAAAACTTATCATTATCTGACTATTGCTAATCTATTATGTCTGAATATCCTTTGCTCTTACATGCAATAATACTTCATGTCTTGCATGATGTTCTCTGTGCTAGAGCCTCCATCCTCCATCATGTATTTCAAATGACATTTTTTTTAAAGAAAGAAGGACAGTGAGAAGTAGAGAGACAGAGACAGAGAGAGAGACAGATACAGAGAGAATCACTTTTTATTGAGTTTTTCACATGACTTTCCTTGGTTTGATACTTAGTTGTATATGTGGTGCTGGGGTTTGAACCCATGTACTTGTGCATGCCCACCAAGTGCCCATAATTGCCAAGCCACCACTCCAGCATCTCACATGACACTTCTGAGGTGTGCACAAAAACCCATTTGAAGAATATAATTTCATTATTTTGTAGTGAATTCACAGAGCTGTACTTTATCAAACCTAATACAGAATATTTTCATTGGTCCACTTGTGATTCACCTTTCTTCTTATATATTTGCATTGCCATTAGTTTTCACTTTTTGGCTGCAGTATAGCTTTATTCCAGCCTCCTTTGTGCAGCTATTATATGTTACACACACATTCACAACACACACGTGCACGCACATACACACACACACATAGTATAAATCCAGAAACTTATAGTTTTGTATTTCCTTTTTCATTTTTTTTTAGGAGAGAGAGACACTTAGTTGTGTATGTGGTGCTGAGGTTTAAATCTGGGTCCTTGTACATACGAGGAAAGCATTGTAACCACTGAGCCACCACTCCAGCCCCAGTTCTTTCATTATTTATTTTTTTATCTCTTCTTTTTTTTGTTAGTTGAATATGGACTTACGAATGAGGGGGAGTCATTATCAACCAATCAAAAACGAGTGAATATTCACAAAGTTCACCAAGGCTGATGCCATGTCATGGATTCATGTTTCCCCTAAAAGAATCCCTGAGTTAAAGGGACTTCCCGTGGAAGGAAAAGCCTTCTCATAACGATCTACATAGTGCTCCAGTAGCACTTTGTTTTTTCATGTGGCTTTGAATTAATGCCTGCTGTCAGTTTACTTTTAACGTGAAGAACTTTACTATTTATTGTAACACAATTGATAGAAACCATATTTTATTTCATCTCATTTACTAAAGATTTTTAAAACTTTTTGTAGTTTTAATACATTTTCCATTGCTTTCTGCCTCCGTTATTTCTGAAGTGAAGTCATTGTTAATCTTATTAGATTGTCCTCATATAGGATGAATTGTTTTTCTCTTCATGCCCACAAGATGGTTCTCTTTGTCTTTGACTTCCTTCTTTTTATTTTATTTTAACTGATGTATAATAACTTTAAAAGTGTAAATATTAATGGGGCATTTATTATATTTCAATATTTAATTGAGATCTGAGTCTGGTATTTTTTGTTTTTCCTAATTGAAGTTCATTGTGTTTCTTGGAAACATACACTAATATTATTAGTCAAATTTGAATATTTTTATATATTACTTAAAATATTTTCCACTTTTTCTTTTTTTTTTCTTTTTTTGTTGGTACTTCCTTCAAGCATATGTTGGTGTTCTTAATGATTCCCCACCTTTCATGTTCTGAGGTTCTGTTGATATTATTTCATTTACTTTTATCCCTATTTTTCCAGCAAAATCACTGCATCTTCAAGTTTGCTGAATATTATTGCAGAACTGTTCGGTTTTCATTTAGGTTAACTTAAAAATTTCCATTTGGCTTTTCTTAGAGTTCTTATTTCATTACATATTTACTATTTAAAGAGATATTATCATCCTTTATTTGCTTTATTTTCTACATATGCTGTTTTATTATTTCTTTAAATTCTTAGAAAAATTAATATTAGTTGTTTTCCAGTCTTTCCTAAATCTAAAATTTTTGTTTCTTTGTTTTGCTTCTTTTTTCTCTTGATATGGAAGAAACTTTCTAGAAATTTGCACATTTCATAATTTTTCATTTGGAAATTGTATGTTAAGATAATATATTCTTGGGCTGGAGCAGTTGTCAGTGGTTACAGCACTTGCCTGGCATACATGAGTATGCAAGTTCAAAACCCAGCACCACGTACACAATGAAGTATCTGAGCAATGAAAGTCACATGAAAAACTAAATACAATTGATTCTTTCTCTTTAGCTCTCTCACTGTCCCTCTCTCTTTAAAACAAAACAAAACAATACAAAAAAACCCAGATAATATATTCTTATGTTGATGGGTATGTTAATCAGCTTGAATATGGCAATCATAACACAATGCATATGTATATCACCATATGAAGTTGAATACTATATATACATGTATATGTGCACACACATTCATATGTATATGTGTATATATATATACACACATATATATATATATATATAATTTTCCACCTTTACTTCAATAAAGAGGGGATATAAAACCTAAAGAATTAAAGATATTTTCAGAATTATGGAAGCTAAATCCAACCCATACAGTTACCTTCATAAACACACACAAATATAGGGGATTACTATTTTGCAGGTTGTTTGATCATCTGTTTGTTTAATGACGTCATTAAAGTAATTCTGCAAACGTTATTTTCCCTGCAGTTTGAAGTCTATAATGTATCTTCTTAATTTTTTTTTCTTGTTTTTATATTTTAGTGTGATGACCAAGCATTTCGCTTTAGTCACTAGCAAAGATTGTGTTTAAGGTATTATCATCAGATAGATTTTTGCACTTTAGTTTCAGATGTGTTTGTGATTGTAAACTGTTATCATATTTTTTACCACAAATCTAGCCAGGAATGAGTTGTTTGGAAATTCCAACTCTGATCATTTCTGCTCAATCTTGGACAGGCACACATTATTCCACATTGCCAAGGGAGCGTGCAAGTGTGTTTTTGAATGAATAAACTTCCTATAGTTGATCTTCAGTTAGAGTGTCAACACTTGATAAAAGTTGTGGTTGTGTCTCTTGAAGCTATTTATTTCTTCCTTCTTTCAGTGAAACTGTGTGTAACTTATGGGCTATTTTCAAGTATGTTGTACATCCTGCTCTGAGAATGGATGCAGCTAAGTAAAGGTGCCCAGTCTTCCTAATTCCCAAGGCTGCCTGTGATCCCAAGGAGTAACTTCAATTGCATCTTTCACTATTGCCCCGCATTCAATTACTGGTTGCTCTGCTGTTTTGCCTATCTGTATTGTGGACCAATAAGAACCTTTATTGTTGTTTCTCAAGAAATCTGTTACTTTTAACAATGAAGAGGGTATCTGTTCTGTTGGGAGTACTCACTCAGAATGATGCTACTGTGGGGAAGATGAGATATGGGCTGGGGAAGGTGAGATAGACTAGTAACCTTATAAGTTGTGATGAATTCACAGTTCTATACTGGAAGTAGTAAGGAAAGCAAGTCCCTTTCTTCCTTTAACCCATATGGAGTAGAGTTTACATTAATGGAACTAGAAAGAAGGACACTAATAAGTTACATTTCCAAGTTATGAGTCTCACTGTTCTTGCTAAGAGTGAGATTTTTGCAAGTGAATGTTTCTCTATTTCCTGTATATGCGTAGGACAATGTCCAGCTACTTTATTTTTTCTAGTACTTGAATGGTTGTTTCATTGGAGACAATGCTGTGGAATTCCAAGTTCCTCAATTTGCCATTCCAGATTACAAAAATGACTTTATTTCAGAAATGTGACCATTGTCTTGTTTTGTTTTTGTTAAAATTACCTGATTAACCTATTCATCATAAAATGTTTTTTATCAAAATCATATTAGATCATTTGTTTCAAATTGTAATGATAAAGATAGCCACATATTAAAAAACTCATATTTCTCTTCGATGTTTATTTTAGAATTTGTAAAATTAAAAATATGTACAATATGCAGTTAACTAATTTCATGACTACTTTATTTGGTCTTATCTTCCAAGTAAGTTTAACCAAGAATAAATGAGTTCATATTTGTCCTCTTTGTATTATTAGCATTTTCATGATCCATTACTGAGTCATCTCTCCTAGAAGAGAAAATAATTATAATGTGCATAACTTTATCAAATGACCCAGCAGCATATCCAAATTGTAATAAAACGTGTGGGGGTGTGCTTATTCTAGGAATATAAATACTTGTTCTTTTATTTTTTTTTTCAGAGAGAGAGAGGCAGTGAGAGAGAGAGAGAAGCAATTTTATTTAGTTTTTTCATGTGCCTTTCAATGCTGTGAGTTTTCATTGTGTACGTGGTGCTAGGGCCTGAACTTCTGTATTCTCACAGGCCAAGCAAGCACTGTAACCACTAAGCCATCACTCCAGCCCCATAAATACTTCTATTATTAATACAGCTGCTAACTTAATCACCACAGAAATAGATGAAAATGTTTAAAGTATGTAATTTTCACTTAAGATTTTTTTAAAGAAAGAAGGACAGAGAGAGAGAGAGAGAGAGAGAGAAAGAAAGAGAGAGAGAGAAAAAAATTTTATTGAGTTTTTCACATGGCTTTCATTGCTCTGACAGTTATGTACGTGGGTGCTGGGGTTTGAATCTGTGTACTTGCACATGCCGGGCAAGCGCTGTAACCACCGAGCCACCGCTCCAGCCACTTCACTTAAGATTTTTAAAAAGCAGTGGTAAAACACAAGCTTTCAAGTCTAATTAAAAGAAGTTACTCAGGCTAGAGCGGTGGCTCAGCAGTTATAGCACTTGCCTGGCATGTGCAAGGATGTAGGTTCAAACCCCAGAACCATGTACAATGAAGTGAAAGCTCCATGAAAAACTAAATAAAATTGATTCTTTTTCTGTCTTTGTCCCTCTTTCTTTTAAAAAGAAACAAAAAACCAAGTAGTTTCTCAAAACTCATTTCACAGCTGGGCATGTATTTTGTAGTTACACTTGCCTACCAGGTATTGGGTCCTATATTTGATTCCCAGCACTGCAAAAAAATATTTTTACCATAATAATTTGATTTATCTATTTATTTACCTATTATTTCAATCAGCACAAGTTAGAATGACATCTATTGAGCAAGCTATGAAAGACTCTTTAATAAAATCAAAGAACAACATAAAGATTTCCTTTATTACCACAATTATCTGAATGTCTTCTAAACCCATCCAAAATAAATAAATAATTAAATAAAAATAAAATTTTACCACTGGAAGTAAAATTACTCTTATTTATAGATGGCATTATCATTTACCTTGAAAACCCAAGAGAATAAATTAAAATTACAAGTGAAATGATAATTCAATAAAGAGGTGGGAAACAGCAGCAAATGAAATAATAAATTTAATGGAACAGGTCTATTTACACAAGCACCATGAAAGTACTTAGGAAACAGCAGGAAATGTATAAGATCTATCTGAAAATTAATTTTAATGTTTCCAAAGGTCACAAAAGAGATTGAACAAATGTAAAGTCATGGTTGTTTTGGCTAAAGTGGTGGCACAGTTAGAATTCAGTTCTAAGCAGTGGGAGATTAGTTAACTGAATATACAATCCTTTGGAATGAGCAGATATTTCCTTACCAAAACTGAGCCGTTGCCTGTCAAGTCTACTTTATCACACTAATAGGCCATTAGTATGCATAACTTGTTAAAGAAAGCTCCATCAAAACCAAGCTTGTTCTGCAATACAACGATATACTAGAATTTTATATGTTTAAATTTTTCTAGAAACTAAGCTGCAGTTGTAAGGCTATTAAACAGACAAACAAAAAATTATCATGAGGTCCCCCATCATCACCAACAACATACACAGTTGTGTAATAATTATAGTATCATAACTCCTAGGAGAAATAAAAATATGCTGAGGCACTGGACTGTCTTATGGAATAAAAGAGTATAAACAGCCTAATTTTACACATACATTTATTGTACTCTACTTACTGATGAAAAAAATAAAACAAAAAATATTGACTTTTGCCTGTAAGGTTAATTAACTATATCTTACAAAAGTATTCATCTTTCTGTATAAATAATATCTGAATATAGTGTCTACATGTTTGGATAATGTTAATAAAGCATTTTCTTTTTCTGGAGTCCTGAATAGAAATGTTTCTGTGGTTTTGCTTTTACAGGGGAAATTTATTGTATTAGGCCACAGCTGTAAATTTTCTCCCTCCAATCCTATAAATTTCTTCTAAATGTTTAATGGTTTATAACTGTAATTATTCTTGTGTGCCAACATTAAACTTTAAAAAGTTTAATTTGGAGACTATTTGGAGAAACTCATCTTTTTTACAGCCTCATAAATAGTTCTTTGATGAAATGAGCAGAGGCTCTGTGTCTGCCCGAGGTGAATACAAATGACACCACATAGACTCTACTTGTAGAGAGGCGGCAAAGGCCCTGATGTCTGAAGCGATCAGCTGGTTCTCCCCAGCAAGGTGAGGCCACGTGTTTAAAGGTGGGAGATGGCATGATTCTGAAGCCTTAGGCCTTCTCTTCTCCATTCTCTTTGTCCTCCTTTTCCTCCTCTTCATTTTTGTTCTGAAAGTTTTCATTATTCTCAAGTAGTCCTAGTAAACGTAGAATGATATAAGTGTAACCACCAATGGACAGACACATTCCTAGTCTCAAATATATGTCATGGCTTCTACTTAGTCAATTTATTTCATAGCCACTTTTGAATACTATGTAATGGAGACTGAATGCCTATTTGTATATTGATTAAAAAGTATCTTCTTTGCAAAGTTGATTTGTTATATCACATCACTTTGGAGCCTGGTGTGATTAAGAACATCTTTTCTTTCAAAATGGGCTGCAAACATTAAATACCTATCGAAAACTCCCTAGTAAACTGTGTTAAAATGAGTACTCCCACATAAGAATTTATATACAATAGTTACTTTGCATTCAATTAAGATAGAATTACCAGGGGCTGGAGCGGTGGCTCGGCAGTTACGGCGCTTGCCTGGCATGCACACGAACACGGGTTCAAATCACAGCACCATGTACGCAGCTAAGTGTCAGAGCAATGAAAGCAATGTGAAAAACTCAATAAAAATTGATTCTCTCTCTCTTTCTCTCACTGTCTTTCTCTCTTTAAAAAAACGAATTACCAATTTTTTTGGTTAAAGGAGTAAAACTATTTAATTTTATATTAGCTTTCAGCATCCACACTGTTTTCTATTCTACTTCTCTTTAATTTAATTTAGTGTTAAGACATTGGAAAAATTTTACCTACATGTACATAGAAAGACATAGGTATACTCTCAGAAAAATCAAAAGTTTACTTTCCATATTTAAAATCATATACCTTATTTAAACCTATATCTTATTACAAAAAATGCATTTGTAAAACCATTTAAACAGAAAATATTCTTATTTATTTTAAAATATATTAACATTCTATCTTAATTCAAAACTGTTTAAGATGACAAATGATGGAACAACTATGCTAAATAATTACTTCTCTAAGTTATATGTATACATATTTTTGTAGCATATAAAGTTTTCTATAGTTTTGAAGCTAATATATGACTCAACAAAAAAAATGGAAAATAAAACACTGAGACTTAAGCATGAGTACAGTCTCCTATTTTACTGTGAAGATGAGTCTGTCCTATAATTCAAATTCGATTGAAATTGCTTTTCCCAGTACAGCATCTTTCAAATGATGATGTACAAAAATCTAAGATAATAAATTTGTGTTGTTTTAAGCCACCAATTTTGTGGTAATTCACTGTAGTTGCAAGGCAAAATAAATGTAATTGAAATTCAGAATAGGTAAAGGTAAAATGTATGAGAGTTGCAGCACAAAAGTTGGAAGGAGAGAAATTGAAGTATAGCACTGTAAATTTTTAGAACATAGAGGAAACAATATAAAATCACTTAAAAGTAAGTTATGATAAATTAAATGCATCTTATAAATCCTGTAAAAACCACTAAAATAACAAAACAGAGTTATAGATAGCAAGTCAAAAAAGGAGATAAATCAGAATCCCAACATAATGAGAGATGTAGCTACAGCAGCAGGAAGGTGAACTAGGAAGCCTTGGCTCTTGTCCCCATACAGAAACAAAAATTTAACAACCATATATGTACCAGAGTACCTTGGGATAAGCTCCAGAGTCCTCAGAAGAGTACAGGACCAAAAGTGATCACAGTTTTGATTTGATTTCTTCATATAAATGTGCATTACCAATGATCGTTATTTTTTTACACCAATACAGCTTCATTCCCACACTGCATCCTTCATGGTGCTGTTGTGCATTACACACACACACACTCACACACACACACACACACACACACACACACACACACAGCCTCCCTACATACTCTTCACACTAAATCCAGTAACATAGCTATATGCATATTTTATTGGATTTTTAAATTATTTGAGAGGAAATACATAATTGTACTTTCATTTTTAATAACCTAAATAATTCTCTATAGTAGCACTCTTTATTTTGTTCATGTAGCTTTGAATTAATGTCTGCTGTCACAGCTCTTCACCTGAAGAAGTTTTTTCATTATTTTTGTAAAAGATTTGATAACAATTTTTCTTTTTTTAATTAAACAAGAAAAAGAAATAAAAGACATCTGAAGGAAGATTTTAGAGAAGGAAGAAGCTCTTTGTTTCTGTTTGATAGTGATATGATTTTATATTTTGAAACCCTAAAAGCTCTAGAAAAGGAAACTATTACAATTATTAAAACCAATTTCAGTAAAGTTTTAGGATATAAAATCAACATGTGGAAATCAGTTGGATTTCTATACAATAACAACCAACTATGTGGAAACAAATAAGGAAAATGATCCTATTTATAATGCACCAAGCATAATAAAATGCTCAGACATAAGTTTAACAAAGGAAGTGAAAGCTTTTTTATCTTAAAAACTTAAAAAGACAATAATGAAAATAGTGAAGATAAAAACAAATGGAAAGGCATCCAGTATTCATGGAGTAGAAGAGATTGTTGTTAAAACATCTATAGTATTCAAAGGACATTACAGGTTCAATGAAATCCCCATCAAAATACCATTGAATTTCTTACAGAAATAGGATAAAAACACCCTGTGTAATTAGTATGCAATGACAAAAGATGCCAGAAGAGTTTTGAAAAAGAACTAAACTACCCAATTGTTTCTCTATCATAAAAGTTCTCCAACATCATATTTCCTGGTTTCAAAATTTTATCAAATAAAATAAGTAAATATCATGGTATTAATATAAAGACAAAAATAAACCATTAAACAGAATACAGAACCCAGGGATATGGTTATTTAAACTACAGTTCTCAGAGGATGGGGACAATTACAATGGTATAACTTTGTGTTCTGGGTTTATAACCATTTTTTTAAAAGTAATAAAGTTTAAATTTTGGGGGTAACTGAAAATTTTGCTTCAAATGTGTAATGTTACTAAAATTTAATGATACATTTTAAAAAGTGCATTTATAAGATGTTTTATTTCTCATATTAATCATATATTTACATGCTCTGGTCACTGGCCTAATACTTTAATCTTATTCATAAATTTGCATAAGCTGTTTATGTATTAAATATTTATTTATAGGTACACACATAAAAGGAAAAAATGCAATTATCTTCAAAGCTCACTGGGTAAGACAAAATTTATGAAAAAATTAGATAAGTTATTGATCATGTAAACCACCTTCACTGAGGAAGGTTCAAGAGACAACAAAATGGGAGAAATTGTAAATAGAAAAAATGGCAAGAATTTTAGATATACAAGTGAAATTACTTCTAGCCCTTGCTTTAAATTATCTCACAAAAAAGTGGTGGCAACATAAATGGAATAGCCTGAATATTAATAATTGTTAAAATGGAGTGATGGGTACATAGATTCATGATACTAGTCTCTCTACTTATATGGTTAAGTTTGTAATATTATATTTAATTTTTAAAAATCATATTATGGATAATCAATAAGCAATAGATTTAAAGGTAAATCTACCAATAATCACATTTAATGCAAATATAGTTGGCTTTTATGCCTGTGAGTTCCGAATTCAACCAACTGTGGATCAAAATATTATTTTCGCATAGCTGCATGTGTAATGATTATGTACAGATTATTTTTTAAATCAGTTTCTCAGTAATACAGTAGAACCACTATTTATGTAGTATTTACATTGTGTTAGGTATTATAAATAATCTGGAGATGACCTGAAGTATTCAGAAGGATGTGCATAGTTTCTTTGCAAATAGTATGCTCTTTTATATAAGGAATGTGAGCATTCTTGGATCTGGGAAAGGAGAGGTATCTTAGAACCCATCCCCACAGATAATAAGGGATAACTGGACTCTAGATTCATCACTTAAAAGTAAGAGATTGTTAAATTGAATAAAACTCCAAGATCTACTTATATGCTGTTGACAAAAAATGTACTTTAAATATGAACACATGAATAAATTAAGGAACATGTATGGGTAAAGTATAAGAAATGTTAATACTTATCATAAAAAGCCTGGCACAGCTATAATTACATCAGACAAAGTAGATTACAGAGAAAATAATATCATGAGAAATAAATTTTAATGGTAAGAAATTAATCATTGTGAATTCATAATTGTCCTAAAGATTTATTCATGTAATAGCAGAACTCTAAAATACATAACATAAAAATTGGTGAGAACTAAAAGAGTAAAAGTCAAACTTCCAACTACAAACACAAATTGAATAAATTGCATTACTTATTATTGTTATCATTAGTATTTCTATTTGCCGTACTGTGGATTGAACCTAGGGGCACTCTCACTGATCTATATCAACAGGCATTTTTTTATTTTAAGACAGGGTCTCACCATGTTTCCCAAACTGGCCTCAAACTTGCTATCCTCTTGCCTAAGCCTCCCATTGCTATTTTAGCAAAAATAATAATAATAATACCCTTCTTTCAATAATATTTATACCAAGTAGAAAATCAGTTAAACCTAAGATTTGATTAATTCTATAACAAAATTAATTGAATTGCATGTATAAATTTATTGATTCTCCACCAACAATGACCTAGTTCTCATTCTTATGTGTGTGCATGCGTGTCTGTGTCTGTGTGTCTGTGTGACACTGGGGATTGAACCCAGAATACCAATTTATGAATGAGCTATATCCCCACATCCCACTTTTTGTATTTTTTTTGCAAGTGAATTGATTTTTTTTTTAATGAGAGGAAAAAAAAATGTACCAAGTGTCACACAAATGATGATTCTTGCAGAACCTAAAAAAACAAATTAGGGTGGAGGAAGATGTAGACAAAGTTGTACATTCCTAAAAGAACACCTTTGCAGTTCTTTCCCAGGGCTAGCCCTTGCTCATGCAAGTTGCTTTGGAATTAGAATATGCTAGTATTTATATTATTTCTCCAATTCAAAATAAGTTAAAAATAAATTCCCAGTAGTTAAATAAATTGAATTTGTATTTAAAAACATTTCTGCAAAGAAAAGATCAGGTCCAAATGACTTAATAGGTAAATTTTAACAAGCATTTAAGGAAAACAAGGGTAATTCTGTAAAATTTTTCTAGAAAATTGAAGAAGGAATTAAAAATTTATTCCATTAGGTCAGTATGATTCTGATATTACAAACAGAAGAAGAAAATTAAATGAGAAGAAAACAACAGAATGACTTCTCTCATTAATATACTTGTAAATATTCTCAACAAAAATACAGCAAAAAATCTAACAATCTATAAAAATACATAATATATTATGAAAGTGAGATTTCTAAACATATGAGGAATAAAAATGTTGGCTTAACATGTAAATATTGGTTAATGTAATTCACATTCTTATAACTTGCTTTAATAATATAAGATTATGTGACTCTCTGAGTTAAGCATTGAAAAAGCGTTTGGCATAACCCAGTACTCATCATAATAAAAATGTTTCAACAAACTACAAAGAAAAAAAGTATTCTCATATTCTATGAGAAAACTCCAGCTCACATCATACTTAGCAGTAAAAGAATGAATGCATTCTTTCTGGAAAGTGGATAAAAATATCTTCTTACCACTTCTATTCACTATTGTACTAGGGGTTCTGGCTAATTCAATAAGCAATTTATTTTTTTTTTCTAATCGAAATGCAATATTTTTTTTCCACCTTTATTAGAAGTATATTGCGATACAGGATACAGATGAGGGGGAAACATTGTCAAAACTGTAGCAATCAATGTGTATAAACTTTGATAACCAGGGGTAATGCTAACGCATAGATAAGCTACTGTGGGTTTCATCTATTGCTGTTTCCCCCATAAGAACTCATGTGTTAAATGGGTTATAGCAGCTCAATTTACTATAGCTAGATTATGGAACCAACCCAGATGCCCCTCACTTGATGAGTGGATACAAAAGCTTTGGTTCATATATACTATGGAATACTACTCGGCCATCAGAGAAGACGATATTATAGCTTTCGAAGTCAAATGGATGGAGATGGACAGAATTATGCTTAGTGAAGTCTCCCAAGCTCAGAG